>SKCR01046086.1:0-132594 GCA_019454045.1 Zanthoxylum bungeanum | reverse complement strand
TTGTTATTTCAATCGAGGCAATTGCAGTAGTTTTATAAATTTAGCCCAGTAGCTAAAATCAACTAATCAAGTTTGTAGGTCTTTTACTTGCAAAAGTTTTTCCTAGTAAGTTTGCATGCTACAAAGCTTACTGGTCCACCAATGTTATGAGATTAGATGTTCCATATTCTGGAGGTAATGACAGACTGGAAAATATTGTATTTTCTACCGTTTATCGTGATGCTTTTCCTCTAGATCTATGTTAGGGACCCCGATCACAGTCCCTAGACGATGGCCAAGGCCCTTTGCCTAGTTCCTCCTTGCGCGTACTCTAGAACCCTTTCTTGAGCATCGAGCACCCTTTAGTCTAAGAGGTTAGTCTAATACTAGGGTTCTTACATGTTAAAAAATTTAATCTTGGCAACCAAGATTGAATCTTTAATGGATCTTTATGACAATGAAGCACCACTTGCCTTCAACAAGAATAAAAAATAATAAAGATTGGTTCTTGGAGGTTCTTTGGTAGATTGGATCTTTAGTGATTCTTTTTGGTATTTTGGATTTTATATAGAAAAGATTGAATCTTTGCCTTTAAAGACTAGATCTTTAACAACAAGATTGAATCTTGAAGATGAAGAAAGAATGCAGAAAATTAAAAGAGAGAGATAGTGATGATCAAACCTCTTTATTCAACGAATTGTAAAAGGGATCCTCCTTGGTAGATTCACAAATTTACTCTATCAAGGCCAAGCGTTCTTCGATTTTACAACCCTAAGAGCACCAAGTTTTAAGGGTTGCAATGAAAAAGAACGAAAACTATTCAAGGAAAATTATGGAAAACTATGGGTAGGATCCTTGTCACTTGAGCTTTTTCACATGGCTTCTTTAGCAACAAAGATCTTAGCTTGAAAATTATGAGTGATTTGGGCATGTGAGGGGGTGTATTTATAGGGCCCACTACACACCCAACCTATTTCTAATGGAGCTTGGATTCCATCTTTGACTATAATTCCTCTTTGTAGTCTTCTAACTTGAATCAAACTCCTTCTCCTCTCCTTTGGGCGTGTAATTACCTTCCTTGTGGAACAAAGAGTCTTCAAGTTAGTTGTTGTGTAGGAATAGAATGTCTTAGCCTTCTCCTAGTCTCTTAGGAGTCTAGTCAAACAAGGGGTTCCTTGGTTGGCAAGTCTCCTTGCTCAAGAGCTTACTTGGCAAGGGCAAAATCATTGTACATGCACACTATAGCAAGTCTGATTTGGACAGTGAAATGTGTTCTATACAGTGGTCTAAAGTGTTTCCAAGAGGGGTCTTGGGTTGAGCAAAGTTGGTGCCACCTTTGGGCACTCTTTTTGCACGACTGTTGGGTGCTTTTGGGGGGCCACTGCTGATGAATTGGGCCGCTGATCTGGTTGCCTTTAACCTCCCAAGAATGGTAGACGACTGGCTGAAGTTGAGTGCCAAAGGGCTGAAGATCTGTGCAAAAGGGTTGCACAAAATAGGATCACACGGGCTAGGATGTGCGGGCACACGGGCTGTGCGTAAGGTGACCGTTTCTGTTGCATGTGGGCTGACTTCTGAGGGTGATCAGATGTGTGTATGCTGCTGGTCTGTGATGCTATCGCTCGCGTGCTAGGTTGCTGCTGAAGTTGCTTGCCACCCTCCATTGTGCCGCGGTGTAGTGCATGAGTGGCCCAATTATGGGCCAAAGGTGGTGGCAAATTTTAGAGTTTGTAACACTCTACCCCTAGGTGCAAATGCAATGCCTCAGTTCTTCTAATCTAAGGAGATTTATTTTAACCTTCCAAAGTCCTTATTACCTAGAGTGTTGTTGCTGGAATTTCGTTGCTTACAGTAGCGGCACACTTGCTCCTGAAATCAGGTCTGTTTTCCTACAATAGAACTAGTGGCTCTTTACCCTTCTCATGCTATATTACTAAACCTTTATATATGATATTACCATTGAATATGAACATATAATATAACAAATTGTTGGAATTCCTAAAATATTGTTAGAATCCCTAAGATATTGTTATAATCATAATCATAATCATAATCATTCAAAAGATATAATCATGATTCTATATATCTCTGAGATATTATTACTTAATCACTGAGATATGATTATGTAATCCTAATGATGATTAGTATATTTAATTTCTATATTTAATATGATATAATGCCTATATAAAGGCATATCTCTTGCAATTCTAAGTATCCAGAAATATATAATTGTCTTATTTCTTTACACAAATGAATACCGAAAACATACCAGATGTTTTTAATGCCAAAATGTACTTCTCTGCATATGATTCCAAAAGCAGTCGTCCCAAGGATTTAAAAATAATTGTCACGTGATCCAATGATGAAAATTTTCTTATGTCTATAGTCTCCAAAAGTTGCAAAAGGCCATCCTCCCGCTCACTTTCACAAAAAGCTAACAAATAGTTCCCTGCAATTCAAGGGTTGGACTTGGTGAGGTCTAGCACTCTTGCTGTCTTGGTAACACAAAATGAGTGGATTTAACAGTGCCATGAAGTGACCTTCTAGTATAGATACATACACAGGTCAATCATCAGTTTCTTTTGGTTATATTATCAAGCTAGCAAAGTACATAGTCACATGAATAGGGAAAATCCAAACAACTGAACAAGAATAACAAATAACTTAATAACAATAACAACTCATGGCAGAAATAAGCTAAAAAATGCCGGCTTTGAACGTCATACCTTGAAAACAGAAATAGTCACTCTCTTCATCAGCTGCAATGTTACAGAGTTCCCGAATCTTTTCTTCATCATTTACTTTGATCCAAAGCAACATCTCATAGTAACCTAGTCTTGGAACCGAGCTAGAATTTCCATTGTTAATAGTATTACAGAAAAAGTGAAATTCTTGTATCATACCCATGTCAATGAAATACATAAGAACAGGACCATAAGTTTCCTCTTCTAGCTGAAAACCCTTCTCCTTCATTGAATTAAAAATTTGGAAAGCCCTGCAAATTTGTTCTACTGCAACATCTTCATCACCACATTCCCTAGCCCTCTCTACACAAATCCTTATTAATGCATTGTTTTCTTTCACACCACTTTCTCGGCCTAACTTACCATATACTTCAAAAATAGTTTCAGTCCCCAGTTGTTTTGCACAAATCTTGACTATCCGGTCAAAACAACGAGTTTGGCCATTACCGAAAATCCATTTTTGTTTCCTTTCACGCAAAATTTCTCTTCGACGCATCACTACGTTTTTATTAGACCTTGTAGAAGGCCATGGTTTCTGCAATACATCGAAAAGTTTGTTGTTGTTGTTTGGTTCCATTGAGTCAGGCAAAGAACCTAACTCATCAGCTGCCATATACAGTAACAAAAAACACCAATTTCCAATTACTGAAACACTAATTCCAATTTCAGCAAAATAAAATGAAAATCAGATTCAATTGAAACATCTTCAGATAAAACAGTGAAGGCTGGCAAGTCAGCTTACATGCATAATAATATTACATTGCTAATTATTCAAACGTTCGCTTCTCCAAAACTAAAATTGAAAGTACCAACTAACAACTAGTAATATATGTATATAATTGCCAAAAAAATAGTTTTGCAATCAATTTGGACTCAATTATAAGTTGTGAAATCCCGTGTCTCATTTCTTTTTCTCCAAGTTCTCAATTACTAAATAAAAAACCAAAACTTTCACAACCATAATCCACATACTATATTTTACAGAAACATACCAGCTACGAGAGATTTGATATCCTCACACGGCGAATTGAGTGAATCATCTGCATTAAACACATTAAAGTAGATCAAACACCTAAGAAATTATTCAATAACAAATAATTCCACTCTAATTGGCTGGCAAAAAAATAAACCAAAGAAAAAAAACTACCCAGAAATGAAAAGAACATTTAGGTATAGAAACACTTGCAAAACATCAAAGTGTTTAGTACAAGCTGACTAAAGGCACGTTTGGAATTGAAATGTTGCGGGTTTTAAGCCTCAGTTGTAAGTGGGTGGCCAAGTATAAGTTAGCATTTAAGCAAACACTTTACCTGCAGTGTTTCAAAACTAAGCAGAAACACATCAAGCACAAATATTCCCTAAAAACGACAAAAACACTTGCAGCGGAAAACAAAAGAAAATACCAGAAGTGGGGTCCGGTTGCGCCACTAATTCCAAAATGGGGAGGCTATCTTCCTCCTTGGCGGGTTCCGAGGTCGGAGAAATTATGGGTTTGGGAGGCCTATCAGAGTATCTGGTGAAAGATTTTGAGGCAGAAGGAGACGCCGCCGCGGTGTCGATAGCTGATACGAAATGCTTCAAGGGGGAGTCGCTGCTGGTGGGGCTTGATGTTAACTTTAAGGGTTGTTTAATGGCGGGGACTTCGCCAGTGGAACGAAACAGTGATCTTAGAAGTTTGTATGCGGCTGGCATTGCATTTGAATTGTTTCCGTTTGTTGAAAACAAATTTGAATGGAAATTTTGTTTATTTATTTTTTTGAGAGGCTTTGTCCGTTGAGGTTGAGAGTGTGTTTTTTTGAATGTGGGCTTGTTTCTTTCGTTTTATGATGTTAATGTATCTTAATCTTCCCTTGCTTGTGCTGGCAGGTTCTGATTGTTTGTAATTTTTTTCTTCACGGACGGGCTTTCGAATTTCTAGTGTGACTTGAGATTTCATATCATTTAATATAGGAATAAGGAAAATCATTTCGAATAAAAAATTGGTCGGGGTTTGAGTCGAAAAAATAATATTAAATTCTGAATTTATGTTTAAAATCTCTCGAATTCAATGAGACGTGTTTTTCGTCCTGAATCATAATACCATCTCTATTTTTGAAAGTGTTATTTGTGGGATGGATTCGTAGGGAAAGCAAGTTATGATAAATGTATCCCTTTACTTCAATACTTGACTAAGTACACAAATCAAAAGATAACCAGTCAATTCTTGACTTGCTTAGATTGAATTTTAGGTTAAGTATATAGAGATTGAGCAATACTTGACTCATGAGCTAGATTGTAGGTATGACTCGGATGACAATTTCGCCTACAAACCCGCAACTCCGTAAAAATCCACCCGTAATGAGTATGATTTGGTAAATATTTAAGCGGGTTTGGTGCGGGTTTGGTAATTTAGAACAAAACTCGCTGCGTGTTTGGTGCGAGTTTGGTAATTAAGCAAAACCAGCGGATACCCACTGCGGGTATCCGCTATCCGCTATCCGTAAGTTTAATTTTCTTTTTTTGTTTTATATCTTTAGGGCACAAAAAATCCCTCATATAAAAGGACTCGCTAACATACAATTTTAAATTCCTCTCTTTTAATATTTTTGAATTACTTTTGGTCATGGTTCAATAATTTTGATGATATGAATTTAACATAATGAAGGATATTCAGCTAGTGATTCATGATTGTAATTGTGATAATATGAATTTGACATTATGTTATAAAATTTTTAAATTTTTATTTATGTGTCATAATTTATAAATTGTCAAATATATATTTTTTATGTTATGAAAAAGTATCAATGTTTAATTAAAAATATTATATTATTAAGAGCATAAGAGAATTTAATATTTTAAGAACCCGCAAAAAATTCATTGGGTACTAGTGCGGGTTTGGTAATTTATTTTATATGCGGGTGCGGGTGCGGGTTTGGTAATGAAAATTAAACCCGCAGCGGGTTTGATAATTTATTTACATATGCTGGTGCGGGTTTAGTAATAGCAAATCTGCATCAAACCATACCCACGGTAATCCCTAAGTTAGCACCAACATAGACCTCTATAACCGCTTATGGACGTAACCAGAAATGTGATTCAGTTAGGCCCAATTTAAATTATAATTTATTATGATATCTTGTACAAGTTCATATATTATCCAAAAAAAAAATACCTAACATCGTAATTGAAAGGAAAATTGATTATACAATGATAGCGATTAGTGACGACTAAAAACATTAAGATAACTAGAAATTTTAGCATAAATGATGGAAATAGGTAGAGGTGGCAAAACGAATCAACAAATCGAATTTATATCGAATCCTAAACGAATTGAATCGAAATGTGATGGATTCGTATTCGATTCGTTTATTAAACAAATCATAATATCATGATTTATATTCGATTCGTTTATTAAACGAATCGAATACGAATATTCGTTTAGTCATTATATTATTTAATATCATCATTTACCATAGTTGATTTACATTAATTTTTCATAATATATACATATAAAATATGTAATTAATATATTTATTAAAAATATCTCACCAAATATCGAAAATATTATTTTTCTATGGTAATTAGTCATAATTTCTCGAATCTTAATTGAAAAATAATAATAACTAGTAAAAAAATAATAATACGAACGTATTCGATTCGTTTAATAAACGAATCGAATCAAATTGACTCATTTATTAAACGAATCCATTTTTTCAAACCCGTATTCGCTTTAAAGCAAATCGAATCGAACGAATAAACGAATCCTGACTCAAATTGCCATTCCTACAAATGAAAGTGTTTTTGATATTTCTAAATTCTTATCGAAACTGCTAAAACTACTCATTGCTCAGTGTAACAACTCACAAAAATATTATAGTAAAACAATCAAGAACACTTGTATGTTCTTATTTGCTAAAATCAAGATGCTCAACTTAGCTAAATTATACACAAACTTCATAAAATAAAGAAAGCAATTTATATCAATCACATAAATTACAATAAGAAATAATAAAAATAAAAAATTGACTCACCTTATATTCAAAATTACTCGCTCAATATAAAAACATAAGAGACAAAAGAATAAATCTAACATTGAGAAGAGAGTGGAATGATTTTTATTTCGAAAACAGAAGGAAACTATAGTAGGATTGATTCCTAGACAACCCCACGTAATTGAAAGGACTCCAAGAACCGCTAATCACGATTTTATAAGAATAAAATTCTTTCAAAATCAAGTTAGACCCCAAGAAATTTGTTCTTGAAAACCCTTCTTTATTTCTTGTCAGAACCTTGAACCCGTATAGTTAGGAAACAAAACCTCTACAAGATCAAGTCGAACCTCTAGAGAACATGCCTATAACAATCTTTTTGTATTCTTGAAGCAATCTTGCTAGCGAAATTTAAAGACGCCACAAAGAATTGTTAGTTCTTTGGTAAGTCTTGATAAAGGGATAAAGAATCAAAAGATAATTCACTCTCACACATACTAGGGTGTTAAACACCAATTGCTATTCTTTATTCAAAATCCTCTATTAAAATTACAAGCTAAAAGCACATTTAAATAGGCTCTTGTAAAATCCTAAGTTAACGGAAACAAAGAAAATTAATTAAACTAAAATCTTAAAAAAATCATAATTGAACTAATAAAACTAAAACATAAGCTAAATAAGACTCAAAATTTCGTACGTGGGATTGTAAAATTATATTAGAGTCTAGCCCATCACTTAATCATAACAAAAAATTAAAAATATATAACCTAAAGCTATAGAGATAATTACGAATTTATTTTTGACTAGAAATAAATATGAATTTGTCTTTAACATAAACTAAAAAGTTATAGATATTTAAGTTTTCTTTCCAATACAACTTGAATCACCAAAATCAGACATCGGATGAGAAAGTTACGACCAATATATGAAGACTATGCAAATCTCGTCTTCATTGCCTGTGTGGTTTTCTCTTGAAACTCTCTGATGGAATCTTACCAAAAACCTCTTTCTTGATGTATGTTAAGTATTTTGGGCTTTTTAAAATTTTAAAACTCTGTATTTTAGACTTGAATAATGCCCAATTCGCATACCTTGAATCACATCATTCTATCTCTCATCGAAAGACTTCGTCCTTGAATCCAAACCTTGACTTAAGAACAACTGACACTTTTCTCATTTTTTTTTTTAAAAAAACATTTATTGATTCAATAATAATTTAAAGACTCTTAAATAATAAGAACATAAAAAAAAAACACAAAAACCAAACGACTCTTAAGAAAACCTAAATTGATTTTTTTTTGATTTTTTAACTCAAACATGCAAAAAAAAAAAAAAAAAAAACTCACAAACATGCAAAACTAACTTAGGACCCTAAATAAGACACTAAGAAACTTGAAAAAATTGAAACTTAATGAACATAGATTTTTTTTTTTTTGGATTTTAGAAATATTCTGACTAAAAACATAAAATAATATAATAAAGATGCAAGATTTAAGATTAAATCAAGCAAAGAAACTGACTAAGACTTTAAATGAATAAAAAAAAAATCGAAACTTAACCTAATACATAATTAAAAGATCCTAAAGAAAATAATTAAAAATAGAAAAACTTGATCTTGGAAACCTGAGCTCTAATATCAACTGATAGAAACCACTGTAGGATTGAGTGTTGCCAGAGTTCAGTGGTATATTAGAGACGATAAAAAGGTCAGATTTTGATTAGACTGTTGGTGTAACACCACTCTCTTCAGAAATGCTACCGGCGGAGAATAGGCCACCCTATCCCCATGAGCCTCTGACTTTCTGACTCTGATAAACACTACTAATCTCATGTCAAATACAAACTCATACATGAGACCATTGCCCAACTCAATAATACAAAATAAATGCAACTCAATACTCATAACTGTATACTTAATAATAGTTCTCTATACAACTCTATTCATAGACACATTGACTTATATCACACACAATCATAACTATATAAGTAACTGATACATGACTTCACTGTGACTATGATTGAACTGTAACTCTGCACTAGATCTGTTGGACCCAAACACCCTAGTGCTGCCATCAGTATACATCTTCTCGAGCTCGTCCTCCGGGTATACCTGTAAAATAGAGAAACTGTGAGTGAATGGGTTAGATCGTTTGAACGACCTAGTAAGTGGACATTTTAAAATTTAAACTGAAATACTTTACAAAACATTCATTTGTTCTGAAATCGAAATCATCTTTAAGAAAATATATCTTTTCTGAAATCTCTTTCGTATATGAAAAAAATTCTCTTTCTATGAAACTTTTCTGAAAACTTTTTTCTATCTGTAAAACTCTGATCTTTTCTGGAAAACTGAGTTCTTTATAAAACTCTTTCACAAAGCTGTTTCTCTGGAAAACTTTTTCATAAAACTTTCCTTTTTGAAAACATATCTCTAAAAATTGGTCTCTGAAAATCTATTTCTGAAAATCTGCTGAAAACCTGACGCATGAGGGTGTTACGTATCGTCGTCCCCCCATACGCCTAAACTAGTGGTCTTTGGATGTTACGTCTCGCCGTGTCCCAATCCAAAACAAAGAGCATTCACCTGCTCGACGTCGCGACGCCAACCCATATGCATCCTGACTCTAGCCCGATTTCAGGACCATGCACCAACTCTTCAATGATAAAACCCAAAACAGTCTCCACCATCATACTAGCACCTTCATATAACCACTTCTCTAAACCTTAACATTGATACACAAAGAATAATTTCAACCCCCCAACTTATTTTATGATTCATCCAAAAACTTGATTACACTACATTTGGAGCTTTCAACTCCAAATCAAAGAACTCATGTCTAACATCTATATTTTCATCAAAACACAACAAAAATAATAATCCCCCTCCATTATCACTTTCGGCCAACCCCTTCTAAATTGGGGAAACTTGGATATTTTAATAAACAAGCCTAATTCATGCTTATATCTACATGACAGTGTATAATTACATATGTTATCAACTTATCTCAAGCTCTAATGCACAAAGTTGGAACTAGGGTTTATGAATGACGATTAAAGGCTTTATTTTTAAGCTTAAAACATAAATTAGAAGAGAAAGAAGGATTAGAACTTACTTTGTATGCTTTGGAGCTTGGAAATCATTATCCTTTTGTTAGGACAGATGTGAAACCCCTAGGGTCGGATCGGTGCCCCGCACAGTGGAAATGGGTCTAACCTGTGGATATCTAGCATAATTGTATTTTTAAAATAATTTTATGAAATATAATATTCCATTACAAGTGTTCAAGAAAAAATATGGAGATAAATCGGAGTTCGGAAAAACCAAAACAGGATAAAAATAAGACCTTGTACAATTATTGCGCAAGCTGCTTGCTTGCGCACTTGCGCAGGCGTGCTGCTTTACTGCGCAGGAAGCTACGCTGCAACGCAACACCCTCGGTTTTTAGCTGATATATATATATATATATATATATATATATATATATTTTAAATACATATATGCATTTTTTTGAATCAAAACATAAACCAATATAGAATCTCACTATGAAATGTCTCACGAACAATTCTAATTCACCCAAAGGTGGTCAAATGATTCTAGAATGGTAGTCATAGCTCTAAGATTTAATCTATAGTTCCAAACTCTAATTTTATGTCTATGTCTAATATAAACATTTTGACCCAATTACAAGTATATTGTGTTTATACTTCCAAAACATCCTAACACAATTCATTAGCCTTATTTCAACTTTAAGCTATGTAATCATACATCTAATACATAATTCATCACTATATGTCTCACTAATGAAAACTCACTAATGAATAACATATGTTAGGAGAAGATCAAACATTACCTAGTAAGCTTGATATAATAATCAAATACATTTCTCCTTTGTTGAAATGGTTAGAGAACTTCAAGGTTTGCAAGCTTGACTCCAAGATCCAATCTTGATTCCAATGCCAACAAGCTTCCTTCCAAGATCCAATATTGATTTGTCCTAGATGAAATGTTGTAGAGATCTCAAAAAACTTCTCCAAACACTTCTCTCACTTAGGCTAATTTCTCCAAGAATTACTTTTATTTAGATTTCTCAAGCTTTTACTTTGCTTAATTAAAACCTTTCTAAAGTTTGTTATTTATAACAAAACTTAGGCAATTTTTAATTAATAAAAGTTGTAATCAACTTTTATGTGGGCTTAATCTAATTTTTCTAAATATGTATAATTAGGTGTGACTAATCTTCATTGTCTACCACTTTGATTTAATCCAATTAAATCAATACAAGGATTGGGAAATTGATTAGTTCAATGTTTGCCACTTTGATTTAATCCAATTAAATCAAGTCAAAACCACATATTATTACATACTTACAATTACCATAAAATCCTCAAATGATAGAAATAATTATGATTTTACAATTAAGCATTGTGTAATTATTCAATTTATCCAATTAGGTCAAAGTAAATAATCAATGTTATCCAATAATACTTAATTATCTTAGTTGATAATTATAATATCAAATATTATCTTTTATCAAAATTAATCGGCTATCCAAGTGCTCAACGAGTACACTTTATATTGGGACTCTCTAAGTTCAGACATGTTTGTCACATAAGCCAAGCTAATATATACGCAATTCGGCCACCTCCAAATTCGCGAAGAACACGAACGACCTTTCTAAACTATACAAGTCGAGGTAATCACATATGTTTAACAATCCTTCCATCGTAGGCTATCCAAGTTATGCTTAGGAAACATAGAATATACCGTCAAGTTTCCAAAGACGCACATCTTATGTCGATATGTCCACGATTATTTACAAGTGATGTGATCCACCCTAGGTGATCGGTTTAGGCCAAAGTCTTAAGAATCGTGACTTACTCACATGGATACCTAAACCCCTTAAGGTGCACATACGGGCCAACAGATCCTATCTTGACTCGCACTTGATTACTGAATGCATTGGTCCACACCCAACGAACATCTAGAGGCCAGACCATGAAAGATTTTTGACATACATGACATCAAAGTGTGGAGGATCTCACACAAAATCAATGTTATCTTGTATTCAAAGGATTACATATGCTTCTCGACTCGATAAGATTCCTATTGATGGTGATGTATACTTCCAACTATTAGAAATCACATGTGAGTCATTCAGTATTCGATCCAACCAATACCCACACGTCTATACGAGTTTCCAAAACTCATGGTACAACGAGTTAAACCATTGGAAATCCAATTTCAATATACGACATGTGCTAGTCTTCTAGGTTATAGGAATTAGACCGTATTCCAAAACCATCGACTATGAATATATATATACTTTAATAATAGTTTATAATAGTAATATTTATCCCAATATCGGACCACTGATGAGTGATAAATCTATCACTATTTCCCAATCATTTAACTTAATATTTGTATAGTTTCTTGAGTTTGTGAATATTTTGATGTGTTTTGTGTTATTTTGTAGATAAATAAAGTTTCAGGACACTCTGGAGGTGATTTGGGCCAAAATAGTGAAATTTGGACGAAAAATGCATTTTGGTAATTTTCCGCGTCGCGACTGACCGGCGTAAACACACACATATAACGCAAGCGCACGTATCGTTCAAGTAGTATAAAAATATCGATCCCACGAGGACTTAATTCCTACTATTGTTATTAATTATTGAATCTATTAATTACAGATATCTAATTGAGGGATAAGAAAATGATTGCTTGATTGATTTGGTTGATTTTAGTTTTGCAAAATAAATAAATAAATAAAAAGACAAAAGAAAATACTAAGGAAAATAACAAAAGACACAAAGATCTAGGGTTGTGAATCATTCTAATATCTTTTAAAAGATGAAGTAATTATTTTATGTTTGTGTAATAAATCAGTTTACTAACCTGGAACACTAAATTATGCAAAAGCCTCTGTCGATGGTCAGACGCAAATACCCAGTTTAACCCAATTGAACCATATGTCTATGTCAACCAAATTATCTAATTCATTAAGTTTAAGTTCCAATTATGGCTACCCCCCCCGCGACAGGTATATGTCTATCTTGTAAGGAAATCTATTAAAGGGTTCTCTATCCTCAAGGAAGATCGTGGGCTATTAAGTCTAAGGCTGAAACCTAAAATCCCTATGTCTAGTTCATTTTAGATTTACCACATCAATCTTATTGGTGATCAGACAACAAGAAGCATTAAGCTTAATACTTAATAAGTAAACCTTTAAATTACCCAAACTATCAAATAACCTCTTATAAACCGGTGATATTAGAATTCATCACAACCCCAGATAACTAACACATAACTAGGGCTAGTAAAAACTTAAAAGTAAAAGACATAAAGTAAAAATGCTGAAAAGTAAAAGACATAAAGTAAAAGCTGAAAAGTAAAATAAATAAAATGCTAAGGTAAAAGGAATTACTTTTACTATTTACTATTTTAGATATCTCCCATAAAATAATATATAAACTTGTGATAATATTACCAACCGACCAATCTGGCGGTATCCTTTATTAGTCAGGGTTAACCCAGATTAAAATGAATTACCAACCGACCAATCTGTCGGTATCCTTTTTAAGTCAATATTTTAAATAGTGAATATATTATTTTTAAGGGAGATTAATCTAAATAGTAACGGTAAAAGAATTACCTTTCACCCTAGCTGGGGAAGTTACTTCCTCATGGTGAATAGTAAAAACTGTAAAAAGTTAAAAAAAAGTAAATTATTATATTAACAAAACGTAATTAAAATTATTTACAAAACTAAAAACTAAAAAAAAAAACTAAAAACTAAAAGAAACTAGAGAGAGAAACTCTCTCTTTATATAGAATATAAGAGAGAGAGTGGTGCCACAAATTCTGAAATTTGAAGCTGAATTTATAGGCGCGGGTAGGCTTCTGGCGTCGCGACGCTGAGACCTTTGGCGTCGCTACGCCAGCTTCTATCGACGTGGCACGCTCTGGTTCGTCGGTTTGCAGATTCTGGATAAGCTGATAAGGTGACACGTGGCGAGGTGGTTGGGCTTCAATTATTGTGACACGTGGCAGCTTCTGATTGGTCGATGAGATTCTTATCCGCCACGTGTCAAATAAGGATTAGATACTCAATGATTGATGCTGACGTGGCGGTGACGTGGCGACACGTGGGAAAGAGACTGTCGGCACCGTATGATTGTGACACGTGGCACTTCATGATTGGCTGATGATGATGTGGCGGTGAGGTGGCAGTTGGACTTGGTCAACCTGGTGATGTGGCTGATGACGTGGCAATGACGTGGAGTGACACGTGGCGATGATGACTGTCGGCACCGTAGGATGCTGACACGTGGCACGACGTATTTTAGCAGATCGGCTGTGATGGTGACACGTGGCACGGTGCACGTTAGCAAAGTCAAACTTTTCTCAGATTCTGATTTGTAGACCGCGGCGCACGTTAGCACTGTTCAGCGCATGTTAGACGTCGCGACGCTTAAGGTCTTGGCGTCGCGACGCGTAAATTACCAAAATGCCATTTTCTTTCAATTTTCACTGTTTTGGCCCAAATCACCTCCAGAGTGTCCTGAAACTTTATTTATCTACAAAATAACACAAAACCAATCAAAATATTCATAATACTCAAGAAACTATACAAAATATAAGGTAAATGAGTGAGAAATAGTGATTGATTTACCACTCATCACACCCCCAAACCTAACATTTTGCTAGTCCTCGAGCAAAACATAAAGTAAATAAACATAAATAAATTAACTAAGCCACTTTCGTAGGGATCACGGTTGCATTTAGCATATGCAACAAGCCTTTAAACCCCTAGGTGTCCCTAGTGGACGAGTTGTAGTCTCGTGAGGGTTTACATCAATGATACCCATAAACATTTTACAAAAGTAAAAAGGTATTAAAACTAATGCACACAAAAGCAAAAAGACAAGCGAAAAGAGAATAAAGAAGTTAGTAACTAATCATGTGAAACTTCTACTCCAAGTTACTAGTTGTTTTGTTTCATTCTAAATTACCAAATAAGTAAATTCTCCGATTATTTTTACCATTCTTCATATACATAGCCAACAAAATATTAAACAACTTATTTTTGCCCACAACCGTCATAAGTGCAATTGATAAGATAGTAATATTTTTGTCCTAAAGTTCTATCAGATTTCACACCTTTTTGGAGCAATGGAATAATTTTTCTCATTTTTCTGATTTTTTTCTTTGATTTTTTTTATCTTTTATTTATATACAATATCTTCCATCTATGTAACGAGTGTTGGGTCGGTGGCTCCCAAACCAGTTGGCTTTAGGGCACCAGGTGTTAAGACACCCCTACGGACTTAATTACTCAGATTTCAGATATATATATTTTTGCAGCATCTTTGATCCATGTAGCGAGCTTTGGGCCAGTGACTCCCAAACCAGTTGGTTTTAGGGCACTAGGTGTTAAAACACCCTTACAGACTTAATAACTCGGATCTCAGATTTTTTTTTACTCCATTGCTTTTTGAGATGTTTCCTCCAATTAAACTAGAGCACTGAATATTACAAACTTTTCAATTTTAGCTCATGTCCGTATGTTACTATATATGTTGATAATACCTGTCAACTAAGCATATGAAGATCCATTTTAGTCCGTTTTATGGAGAATTTACAAATTAAATAATTTAAAATGAAATAAACAAATATTAACTTATTTCGAAAATAGGCTTGAGATACGTATCAGGAGTGGAAACTCCTTACTCAGCTACCTTTCACCAATTTCACCATTTTAGTCAAAATAAAAACATAAAAACACAAAATATTTTGTAATTTTTGAAAAAATTTTCAAATTTTTTTGTATTTTTCGAAACATTTTGGGCTAAAATTAAAAACACACACAACTAAAAACAAGGTACTGATCAACTAATTCCCTCCCCCAAACCTAAATGAGACATTGTCCCCAATGTCTTAAACAGTAAAAGGAGAGTTAAGAAGGTCGTACCTGGTTAGCTGAAAATCTACAGGAAATTAAAGGTTAAGATCCAGATTAATCATACGCCTCTTACCACGATCGTCCTCGAACCAATTTATCTTTGAAATGATAGGGTAAACTTGTGGTTCATAGGCTAAGAGTTGGTCTATTAGATCCGGAGCAGTTCTGGCAGTATAGAGGAGTTCTTTCATAGGTTTTGACACGAACCCATTTCTCCGGGCATCATCAAGAAACACACAAAGAAAATCATAAAATCCATCAACGTTAAATAGTCCAAGCGGTTTCTGGTGTATGTTCAGGTTCGCCCAAGATAGAACTATAAAAATTTCCTCTAATGTGCCTAAGCCACCTGACAAAGCGATAAAAGCATCAACACAGTTAATCATTTCTACCAGTCATTCAGACATACCTTGCACAATAAGTTCCTCTCCGTTTGATGATCCAATAAGATTTGCCTCTGCCAAGGGTTTTGGGATGATTCCCAAAACGTGCCTGCCTCATTCCTGTCCTACAGCCTTTGAAACGATCCCCATAAGTCCAAGATTGCCTCCGCCATATATTAAGTGCATATTCCTTGCTGCTAAGACTCGACCCAATTCCTGTGCTGCCTCTACGTATTGTGGCTTAGTACCAATACTAGTACCGCAAAACACACAGATGTTTTCAACTCGTCTTCTTGAAGTGGCTTCCTTTTTTTTTTTATGTATTTCTTTCTCAAATCAGGATGCCTTCCAAAGTACAATGACGGGCTGATTTTATAGTTACTGAAACGGGTGAGTAATAATAGCACTAGTATCTTCCAGAGGAAGCTTATTAGCTAAACAAAAAAATGAATCGTGAAAGGTCAAAAAGTCTGGATCCTGTCTACGAAAATAAAGATAATTACAACAGAAAAGCAAATCAAAGCAATAATTAAGGCAACGGAATTGTGTACGCAATACGCCACTCGTTTAGTATAAATTCATTAGGATGCGTCTCAAGAATCCATTCCTTATTCAGCCATCGCTAATGAATTAGCTTTCATTTTTTGCCAAACACCATTCCTTCTGTCTAAAAATGCTCTGTTTGTGCTTTTCCCTACAAAAATAACACACAAAATTAAAAAATTCTACAACATGTATACACAAAATGTAAAACAGAAATTACAACAAATTGCATGGGTTGCCTCCCTACTAGCGCTAAATTTTTCGTCTTCAGCCAGACGTGACTGAAATCCATCTGTCAAGGAGGTTTCAATGTCGTTTTAGATGTCCGATCAAAGACAATCCCGTGAGCGTTGCTTTTGAAGGGTCTCTTCCAACGGTAAGGTGGAAAAAAGAGTTTTGTCCCATTCAGTGCTCGTGCCACCTTTTTGATCTTTGTTGCTTCAGTGGTTCCTGAAAAGAAAGAAAGAAAATCAGGAGGTCTCGTATGGTGTTTGACTTGGAATGGGAGTTCCATTCTGTCAAGCTTCTGGGCGATATCTTTGATTTGTCTCCCCAAAACACGATGTTTCTCCTGAATGCTCTGGATCTTTATTAAGGTCAGACATTTGTTCCTTCATTTGCTCTGTTTCTTGCTCCACTTTTCTTCACAGATGTATTTTAAAATTTCATCGTTCAGTTTTCATCTGTCATCTGTGAAAAACATGCTCCAAATGGTCTGCCTGAGGATGCAAAGATGTTTCTTACATTAGGTTTTCATCCTCTGATACTACTGGAATGGATGGTTCAGATAGATCTTCTTCAAACATCAAGGTAAAACATGCTCCAAGATCTTCATTATGAGGATTGAAAGTTTGATCCTCCATTGTTGGTGCAATTGGTACAAATAGATCAGCTTCATCCTCGTCAGAATCTGAATAATAAAAGTCAATTTGAGACTTTGCCGGTTTAGGCTCCTGAACTGATACCTCTGGTTGTTGATACTGCTCAGCCTCCTCCTCTGTTAAGGTGTTATTATGGATCTCTGGGTACTCGAAGGCTTCATCAGTGTCATCTGAAACTGGTTCTTGAGGTATGTAGTTCTGGTTTTCTGTGAATTGTCTCATTTGATCTGTCATCATCTGAATGAATTCTGATTGTCTCTGAACACTTTCAAATTGATTCTGACTTGTTTCAAGCATTGTATCCAACTTTTCTTTTCGTTTCTTGAACATATCTTCGAGCATGTTTGGCAACTGATCTTCCTTTGATGGTTCTGGTTGTTGATGAAGATCATAGGTAGATGGTGGATAAGATGGAAAATATGTGGTTCTGTGAAATGTGATGGCTCGTCATACCATGAAGGATCTTGATAGCTCTGCCACCCTGGATGGTAGTTGTATTTGTAATAATCTCTAGGGTGGTTACCATTACATATGTCACATCTCCCCATTGCGTCTTGTTGAGCAAATGTGGTATTGCTTGGTTATGGCATCCAGTGATAATTGTTGGGCTGGACAACAGGCCTCAGAAAACCAGACTGTTGCTCCCAGATTTGGGGTGTATCTTCTAGTAAAGCTCGTGATCTCTCAATCTCCCAATATGTTCCATTTTTCAATCACCTCAAAACAAAAGAGAAAAAATTACTGATAAAAATAAATAAAATTAGATATAAGTAAATTAGATAGCTTCAAAATTAATAACTCAAGAAAAATAAATCCCCGGCAACAGCGCCAAAAACTTGACCGGCGTAAACACACTCGTATAACGCAAGCGCACGTATCGTTCAAGTAGTATAAAAATACCGATCCCACGAGGACTTAATTCCTACTATTGTTATTAATTATTGAATCTATTTATTTACAGATATCTAATTAAGGGATAAGAAAATGATTGCTTGATTGATTTGGTTGATTGTAGTTTTGAAAAAAAAATAAATAAATAAAAAGACAAAAGAAAATACTAAGGAAAATAACAAAAGACACAAAGATCTAGGGTTGTGAATCATTCTAATATCTTTTAAAAGATGAAGTAAGTAATTATTTATGTTGTGTAATAAATCAGTTTACTAACCTGGAACACTAAATTATGCAAAAGCCTCTGTCGATGGTCAGACGCAAATACCCAGTTTAACCAAATTGAACCATATGTCTATGTCAACCAAATTATCTGGATTCATTAAGTTTAAGTTCCAATTATGGCTACCCCCGCCCGACAGGTATATGTCTATCCTGTAAGGAAATCTATTAAAGGGTTATCTATCCTCAAGGAAGATCGTGGGCTATTAAGTCTAAGGCTAAAACCTAAAATCCCTATGTCTAGTTCATTTTAGATTTACCACATCAATCTTATTGGTGATCAAACGACAAGAAGCATTAAGCTTAATACTTAATAAGTAAACCTTTAAATTACCCAAACTATCAAATAACCCCTTATAAACCGGTGATATTAGAATTCATCACAACCCCAGATAACTAACACATAACTAGGGCTAGTAAAAACTTAAAAGTAAAAGACATAAAGTAAAAATACTGAAAAGTAAAAGACATAAAGTAAAAGCTGAAAAGTAAAATAAAATAAAATGCTAAGGTAAAAGGAATTACTTTTACTATTTACTATTTTAGATATCTCCCATAAAATAATATATAAACTTGTGATAATATTACCAACCGACCAATCTGGCGGTATCCTTTATTAGTCAGGTTTAACCCAGATTAAAATGAATTATCAACCGACCAATCTGGCGGTATCCTTTTTAAGTCAATATTTTAAATAGTGAATATATTATTTTTAAGGGAGATTAATCTAAATAGTAACGGTAAAAGAATTACCTTTCACCCTAGCTGGGGAAGTTACTTCCTCATGGTGAATAGTAAAAACTGTAAAATGTAAAAAAAGTAAATTACTATATTAACAAAACGTAATTAAAATTATTTACAAAACTAAAAACTAAAAAAAAAACTAAAAACTAAAAGAAACTAGAGAGAGAAATTCTCTCTTTATATAGAATAGAAGAGAGAGAGTGGTGCCACAAATTCTGAAATTTGAAGCTGAATTTATAGGCGCGGGTAGGCTTCTGGCGTCGCGACGCTGAGACCTTTGGCGTCGCTACGCCAGCTTCTGTCGACGTGGCACGCTCTGGTTCGTCGGTTTGCAGATTCTGGATAAGCTGATAAGGTGACACGTGGCGAGGTGGTTGGGCTTCAATTATTGTGACACGTGGCGGCTTCTGATTGGTCGATGAGATTCTTATCCGCCACGTGTCAAATAAGGATTAGATACTCAATGATTGATGCTGACGTGGCGGTGACGTGGCGACACGTGGGAAAGAGACTTTCAGCACCGTATGATTGTGACACGTGGCACTTCATGATTGGCTGATGATGATGTAGCGGTGAGGTGGCAGTTGGACTTGGTCAACCTGGTGATGTGGCTGATGACGTGGCAATGACGTGGAGTGACACGTGGCGATGATGACTGTCGGCACCGTAGGATGCTGACACGTGGCACGACGTATTTTAGTAGATCGGCTGTGATGGTGACACGTGGCACGGTGCACGTTAGCAAAGTCAAACTTTTCTCAGATTCTGATTTGTAGACCCGACGCACGTTAGCACTGTTCAGCGCATGTTAGACGTCGCGACGCTTAAGGTCTTGGCGTCGCGACGCGGAAAATTACCAAAATGCATTTTTCGTCCAAATTTCACTATTTTGGCCCAAATCACCTCCAGAGTGTCCTGAAACTTTATTTATCTACAAAATAACATAAAACATATCAAAATATTCATAATACTCAAGAAACTATACAAAATATAAGGTTAAATGAGTGGGAAATAGTGATAGATTTACCACTTATCAGCGACGCCAAGACCTTCAGCGTCGCGACTCCTAACGTGCGCCGAACAGTGCTAACGTGCGTCGGGTCCACAAATCAGAATCTGAGAAAAGTTTGACTTTGCTAACGTGCGCCGTGCCACATGTCACCATCACAGCCGATCTGCTAAAATACGCCGTGCCAAGTGTCATCATCCTACGGTGCCGATAGTCGCCATCGCCACATGTCGCCACGTGTCACTCCATATCATTGCCACGTCATCGTCTACATCACTAGGTTGACCGAGTCAAACTGCCACGTCATCACCAGCCAATCAGGAAGTGCCACGTGTCATAATTATATGGTGCAGACAATCAAATTGCCACGTGTCGCCACGTCAGCGCCACATCAGCATCAATCATTGACTCTTTTATCCCTATCTGACATGTGGCGGATAATAATCTAGCCGGCCAATCGGAAGCCGCCATGTGTCACAATAATTGAGCCCCAACCACCTTGCCACGTGTCACATTATCACCTTATCCAGAATCTTCAACCGACGAACCAGAAGCTGCCACGTCGACCAAACGGGCGTCGCGACTCGAGCTGGGCATCGCGACGTGCGACCCTTACTGATGCCTATAAATAGAGTGCGAAATTCTAGTTTCAGTTGTTCCATTCTCTCTCACTTCTTTGATGTAAAGAATGAGTTTCTCTCTCTAGTTTCTTTTAGTTTTGTAAATAATTTTAATTACGTTTTGTAATAATAGTAATTTACTTTCTTACTTTTTACAGTTTTTACTATTCACCATGAGGAGGTAACTTCCCCAGCTAGGGTGAAAGGTAATTCTTTTACTGTTATTATTTAGATTAATCTCCCTTAAAAATAATATATTCACTATTTAAAATATTGACTTAAAAAGGATACCGCCAGATTGGTCGGTTGGTAATTCATTTTAATCTGGTTTAAACCGGACTAATCAAGGATACCGCCAGATTGGTCGGTTGGTAATTAAATTCTCTTACCGCCTATATGGCAGGTTTATTTTGGATCCGCCTTAATGGCTAGTTGGACTTAATTTGACTTAATCAGGTTACCGCCTATATGGCTGGTTGGTAAAATAATCACAAGTTAATATATTATTGTAAGGGAGATATCTAAATAGTAAATAGTAAAAGATGATCCTTTTACCTGAGCATTTTATTTTATTTTACTTTTCAGCTTTTACTTTATGTCTTTTACTTTTCAGCACTTTTACTTATTGTCTTTTACTTTTAAGTTTTTACTAGCCCTAGTTATGTGTTAGTTATCTGGGGTTGTGATGAATTATAATATCACCGGTTTTTAAGGGGTTATTTTATAGTTTGGGTAATTTAAAGGTTTACTTATTAAGTCTTAAGCTTAATGCTTCTTGTTGTCTGATCACAAATAAGATTGATGTGGTAAATCTAAAATGAACTAGACATATGGATTTTAGGTTTCAGCCTTAGACTTAATAGCCCACGATCTTCCTTGAGGATAGATAACCCTTTAATAGATTTCCTTACAGGATAGACATATACCTGTCGGGCGGGGGTAGCCATAATTGGAACTTAAACTTAATGAATCCAGATAATTTGGTTGACATAGACATATGGTTCAATTGGGTTAAACTGGGTATTTGCGTCTGACCATCGACAGAGGCTTTTGCATAATTTAGTGTTCCAGGTTAGTAAACCGATTTATTACACAAACACGAAAAAACCACTTCATCTTTTAAATGATATTAGAAAGATTCACAACCCTAGATCTTTGAGTCTTTTGTTATTTTCTTTAGTATTTTCTTTTGTTTATTTTATTTATTTTAATTAAGGAAAACCACATTCAACCATCCAATCAAACAATCATTCTCTTCTCCATTTAATTAGATATTTGTAAATAAATAGATTCAATATTTAATAACAATAGTAGGAATTAAGTCATCGTGGGATCAATATTTTTATACTATTTGAACGATACGTGCGCTTGCGTTATACGTGTGTGTCTACGCTGGTCAACCACCTAGTGTCCAATATTGCTACATGACTGTTCTAAGGTCGATGTTATTCTTAGCATATTATACATCAATCTAATATGCATAATGACAATATCATTAATAAGGTTTGAAATGAAAATGTAATTATTTTATTAATAAATAATAAAATATAATATTCTATACATTATCCGGATTGGCGCTTCAAGCACCAACTCCTACAAACTCCCACTTGCTTAGTGCCAATCTGGATGGTACCTCAATCTAATCTCCTATTCATGTTTATCGAAAAAATTAGGAGTTTAGGCCATAGTAAGTGGATCTGCTATGTTGTCTAGTCCTTGAACCTTCAAGAACACTATGTCTTTTCGTTCAATAATATCAATAATCACGTGATATTTCCTATCTATGAGTTTAGACTTGGAATGGACCATCGGCTCCTTAGCCTGCGCGATGGCTCCATTATTATCACATAATAATAGGATCGAATCATACGCACAATGTCAAATTTTATGATAATATTTAAAATCTATACAGCTTCTTTAAAAGATTCTAAAACCGCTATAAATTCTGCCTCAGTGGTGGAATCGGCTGTTGAGTCTTACTATGAACATCGCCAACTAACTGCACCATTATTAAGGATAAATATATATCCAAATGTAAACCATCTATCATTTGGATCTCCTTGGAAGTTAGTGACTATATAGCCCTTAAATTATAGCTCATCTTCTCCATATATCAAAAATTTATCCCTAGTATACTTAAGATATTTCAGGATATATTTCACGGATGTCCAATGCTCATTACATAGATCAGATTGATATTGGCCAGTCACAATGACGCCGAAACTGATGTCAGGTCAAGTACATAATATAACATACATAATACTTCCTAGAAGCATATGGCAAGTTAGAAATTCCAACTCTCTCAACCATTTTCTTTCAAAAGATGTATGTCGTATCAGAAAGGTACATTTACTGCCTAGCAGACCTTTCTAATATTTTATCTATGTACGTCGATTGTGACAACCCTATAGGCTTCCTAACTCTATCCCAATAGAGCCTTATACCTAGTATATAGGAAGCTTCACCCATATCTTTCATGAAAAAGTTCTTGCAAAAGTAGGCTTTCACACTTTGCATCAATCATGTATCATTTCCAATGATAAAGATGTGGTCTACATACAAAACTAGGAAAACTATCATGCACTCACTCACTTTCTTATAAACACACGGTTCTTCCTCATTCTTGATGAATACAGATAATCCAATTATCTTATCAAAATGACGATTCAAGCTTCGGGATGTTTGTTTAATCCATAGACTTCTAGAGCTTACAAACCTAGTTTGAAGTCTCATTGTATACGAAAACCCTTTGGTTGTTCCATATAGATATCCTCATAGAGGAATCCATTTAGGAAAGTGATTTTCACATCCATCTTCCATATCTCACAATTATGATATGCAGCAAAGGCTAAAAGAATCCTAATGGATTTTAGCATAGCCACTAGCGAAAAAATTTCATCATAGTCAATCTCAGGACACCTTTCGCTACCAGTCGGACCTTAAAGGTTTTCACCTTTCTATCGGGCCCCCGTTTCCTATTATAAACCCATTTACAACCAATAGTTTTAATTCATTCATGAAGTTCAACTAAGTCATAGACTTGATTGTCAAGCATAAAATCCATCTCGGATTTCATGGCTTCCTGCCATTTTTCCGAATCGATATCCAATATCGCTTGTTTATACCTAGTCAGATTTGTTTCCTCCAACAGGAGAACATCAAGGCTCACATCAGATATTAAAAATAATCTCTTAAGAGACCTTGATATTTTATTCGAATTACGTAGAACCTGTGTTGTAGACCCTTCACCTAGTTGGATCTCAGGTTCCTTACTATTGGGATTAAACTCATCAAGTTCAATCTTTCTACAATTCATACTTGTAGTAGAAAACGCTTTCCTCGCGCAGCGGAAGCGATTAGGCACACGGATCGGACTTGAAATTTTTTTCTACTTTTCCCTTCCTTTGGCCGAATATAACCAGTGGGTATACTGAAATTTTGCTTCTGTTTCGGATAAGATTTCAGCACCGGAATGCCCCCGAAACAGTCCCCGAACAGCCCCCAAACTGTAGTGAAATAATGGACTGTTTTGGACTCGCTACACAACGGAACTGCACACAAATCAGCCTCTAAGTTGTGTGAACTGCAAGGATGTTTTAGGTCTGATTTTTCACTCAAAATACAACCACAATACAACCCTAAAAGGTTCCCTAGGTGTTTCCCAAAATCCCGAATTAAAACGAAACAAACCGAGCCCCGAATCAATTATATGATTCACGACAATGGACAATAAAATAGTCCCACTGCCGTGAGATAGAGAAGAGGAGAATATTGATTTTGGTTCAACGCCACAAGGTCTTCCGAGCTATATCTCACAACCAACGGAAAGTTGTGTGGGCTACACTCACAAAATAAATCCCTAAACGATTTAGAGATTTTGTCACACAAAATATTTGTTTTTCTTTTTTTTTTGTTCTTCAATGGAGATCCTCAACTTTTGAGAGAATGGTGAAGATGAAGAAGGTGGCTAGGGTTGCAAAGAGTGAGAGAGAGTAAAAAAGAAAATCAAATTTTCTTTATATACTTAGGTCAAATTGTTTCCAAAACCAAAACAACCATTCCCTTCCCATCAATTCAAAAAAACGGCCAAGGCTAGGGTTTTTCAATTTTTTGTAACATCAATTATTCAATTACCATTATTAAAAAGATGTTATAAAATTGAATAAGCAATTAACCATATTGAAAGTCATAACTTCCAATAATAATGCAAAGGATTATTTGTTTCCAAAACAAACAAATCCATTCCCTTTATTTTTGTTCAATTTTCGGCAATAGCATATATTTTCTTTATAAATTTTGTAACATGTAATAACAATTGATTGTAATCATTATTCACTTTCCATAATGGAAAAGGAGTTACAAAAACAAAAGATTAATGCCTTGAAATATATGTAATATCTAAATTAAACTCAAGGGTTTCCAAAACCCATAATTTAGAATTTACAATCTTAGCCTTATTAAATTATATCATATATAATTTAATATTTTGTATTTAATAATTATCATATAATTATTAATACAATACATTAACTTTTAATATATAGTTTCAAGTGTGACAGATAATATTATTAATAATATTAATAATATTTATACATATGTGAGCATATAATTGGACTATCCAATTATACTAAATTCGCTATAGTAAATCGAGCTAGCACGGGGACCAAATGGACCTACGGTTCCGAGCTCCAATAATCTCAAAATATTAATTAAGCTCTTAATTAAATATTCCGAATTATTAACTCCGGGTTATTCCACTAAAAACCCGAAGTTGAACTCTCGTTGCCGCAGATGATATATTAAGCCGAACCAAGTCGGTGTCCATCGATATAGTCATTAGATACAAATTGACCCTTCACGAGTATCTCGTAATTAGAGCCGGGTCATAATGTCCGTTATACCCCTCTAATTATTTTTACCTTAAGTACCATTGATTCTTTAATGAACTATTTATTCATAACTATTATGAATTTTAATCTTTCTATTCGTAATAGAGAGACTTGAGCGCTCAAATCGTTCAAGTACCGAATCAACCCTTAAGAAAAATACTCATCTACTTCTCACAAAAAGGAGTGAACTCCATGTCTATGTAAAACGTTCCCAGCTACAAAACAAACTGTGCCCCCAAAGTACGTAGCTATTGGTCGGGACTGCTACACCAACCTCACCTTTGTAAATCAAAGGACATAGCCTGCCATGCAGGAGTTCCTAGTACACTCAAGATTAAGATCAATCCATATATGACCATCTAGTAGATTGAAATGACTTTCTTAGCTTAACAGATATTATAAGAATGTCATTTCCATCTGGGTCCAGTCCTATATGATCGCATCATACAAGGTGCCTTCATTCTCATGTCTCTACATAGACGATCCGGATCAAGATCGCCATACAAATATAGAATGGACCGCAGCTATAGATAAACCACAAACAAAGTACCCGTTTTGTTTGCTCCCTATGGACTATTTAAGATTACTAACTTCAGACTTAAATCATCTTGTGTATGACACTCATACACTAAGTCTGAAGGTACATAAGTAATTTAGGGTATTTAAGATGATATATAATATGTGAAAATTAAACAAATAATTTGATAAATGAATAATGCATCGTTTTATTTCAAAACACATAAAACCATTTACATCACATGTAGCTCTAGGGCATACATTCCAACAATCTCCCACTTGCACTAGAGTAAATGGGACATGTCACGTAATCCTAGACCATCTAGGTGACCTTCAAAAACTTTAGCCGGCAAGGTCTTTGTAAACGGATCAGCCAGGTTCTCTGCGGATGTAATCTTTGTGACAGTAACGTCTCCTCTCTGCACTATCTCTATGATGAGATGATATTTCCTCTTTATATGTTTTCCCCTATTGTGGCTTCTTGGTTCTTTGGAGTCTGCCACCGCACCACTATTATCGCAATAGAGTGTGAATGGTCTATCCATATCTGGAACAACTTCCAGATCTCCCAAGAATTTACGGAGCCAGACTGCTTCCTTAGCTGCTTCACAAGCTGCTACATATTCAGCCTCCATGGTGGAGTCAGCAATACAAGATTACTTTATACTCCGCCATACTATGGCCCCACCATATAGGGTGAACACTGATCCAGATGTAGATTTCCTAGAATCGACATCTGTCTGAAAATCAGAGTCTGTATATCCCCTTAGGATTATATCCTCACCGGAATACACAAGCATATAATCTCTCGTTCTCTTAAGATACTTGAGAATGTGTTTCACAGCCACCCAGTGATCCAATCCTGGGTTTGACTGAAACCTACTGACTACTCCCACTGCAAACAGATGTTCGGTCTCGTGCATAACACATCATACATGAGACTACCAACTGCTGAGGCGTATGGGGTATGTCTCATTTCCTCAACATCTTGAGGTATCTTAGAAGACCGTTCCTTTGACAAATGAATTCCATGCCGATAAGGCGGATTTCCTTTCTTGTAATTTTGCATCCCAAATCGCACAAGGATCTTATCGATATAGGATGTCTGAGACATAGCTAACAGTCGTTTCTTGCGATCCCGAAGTATCTGAATCCCAAGAATATAACTGGTCTCTCCCAAATCTTTCATTTGGAATTGATTAGCTAGCCAGGTTTTCACGTCTGATAATATCTTTACATCATTCCCAATGAGTAAAATATCATCGACGATAAAATAAGAAAAACCACCTTCCCGTCAATGACGCGCTTGTATACACAATGCTCATCAACATTCTGCTCAAAGTCATAAGACTTGATCGTGGTATCAAATCTAATATTCCAAGATCGAGATGCCTGCTTGAGTCCATAAATGGACCTTTGCAGCTTGCAAACGTTTTGCTCTTTACCTTGGGCGATGAACCCATCTGGTTGTATCATATAGGGGTGTGCATCGGTCGGTTCGGTCGATTAATCCTTGATTTTTTAACCGTAACTGAAATTTTCGGTTAAATAAAAGTGTGACCGATTTAACCAATTTATGACACATAACCATTAACCAATTAACCATTATATTTCGGTCGGTTATGGTTAATTCGGTTATTAACCAATCCAATAAATTAAAATTTAATATTTTTTATAATTTTTAATTAGTAAAATTATATATGATGTAGGTCGGTTCTACCAATTTTTTCGGAATGTTTCAACCAGTCGAACCACTGAGGCATTAAATTTTTCGGATCACTAATTCGATCACATATCCGATTCTAAAAATACCGATTCTAACTAACATTTGATTAAATATATCTATATTTAATTACATGCGAGATAAATATTTTTTAAACCCTCGATGATTGTCATGACCTCAGATTTCCTTCCAAACCTACCATGTTAGAAATTTTAAGGGTCACGAATCCACCACGATGCAAAATCTACACATTTAAAATTTTATGTATTTTTACCTTTAAATTCTTGAGAGAAATTAAAAAGAGTCAAAACCAAGCTGTTAATGCAGCTTGTCATTTGAATTTTATCAATTTTATTTTCGGGTAGTATTAACAAATCAATATAACTACAACCAATTGAGAGTTTACATGCAGACTATCTTAACTCTAAAAAATTAAAGGATTCGTACGCGCTAATATATATATATATATATGGTTTAATTTCGGTTAATCGGTCGGTTCGGTTATACGAATCTCATAACCGTAATAGAACCGGATAACCGAAACAGTTAAAAATTTTACCGCAATAACTGATTTAACCGAATTAACCGAACCGTAATAAAAAAATGGGTCGGAACGGTTCGGTTAATCGGTTAAAACCAATTAATGCACACCCCGGGTATCATATAGATACTCTCATCAAGATTGCCATTCAAGAATGCAGTCTTGACATCCATTTGCCAAATTTCATAGTCATAATATGCGGCAATGGATAGAAGAGTGCGGATAGATTCAAGCATGGCTACTGGCGAGAAAGTTTCTTCATAGTCAACTCCCTCTTTCTGGGTATAACCCTTGGCCACTAGTCTAGCCTTGAAGGTCTGTACCTTCCCATCTGATCCCATCTTCCTCTTTTAGATCCACTTGCAACCTATGGGTTTCACCCCCATCAGGTTGGTCTACAAGTTCCAAGACTGAGTTGGAGTACATGGACTCCATCACTAGGTTCATGGCTTTGAGCCATTCCTCTTTGTCAGAATCATCCATTGCACTACGATAGGTCAATGGATCATCTACGCCATCGCTGGATGCGACAACTTATGCCTCTCCAACCCCAAGGTAGCAATCAGGTTGTCGTACAACCCTCCACTACTTCTAGGCGGTAGATCATTCTGAAGAGCTTGCATCTGACTCTCAGATGTCGAAGGCGCTATGTATTTGTCAACTTTCGTTGACGATGGCGTGCTGTCGAACCAGCAAGTAACTGCTCGAGTAACATTTTACTTCGAGGCTTGAACTCCCTCATATAGTCCTCCTCTAGAAACGTAGCATTTTTCGATACAAATACTTTGTTATCATCAGGACTGTAGAAGAATCCACCCCTAGTCTCCTTAGGATAGCCTAAAAATAGGCACACCTGAGAATATGGCTCCAACTTTGTGGTCTTATTCTTCAGCACATGTGCTGGACACCCCCATATGCGGAAATGTCGTAAACTAGTTTTACGATCATTCCACAACTCTAAGGGAGTCTTAGGAACAAACTTAGATGGAACTACATTAAGGATGTGCATTGTAGTTTGCAGTGCATATCCCCAGAACGAACTAGGTAGTGAGCTATAACTAAACATAGATCTTATCATATCTAGTAGGGTCCGATTTCTCCTATCTGCAACACCATTTTGCTGTGGTGTTCCAGGCGCTGTGAGCTGGGATACTATCCCATGCTCAACTAAGAATTCCTCGAAATCTCTGTTGAGGTATTCCTCTCCATGATCCGATCGTAGAGCTTTGATTGTCTTACCTAATTGGTTCTCAACCTCAGCACGATATTCTTTGAACTTTTCAAAGGTATCTGATTTGTGATGCATTAGGTAGACATACCCATATCTTGAATAATCATCAATGAATGTGACGAAGTATTCATAACCACCTCGGGCTCTTACATTCATCGGTCCGTAAACGTCCGTATGTATTAGCTCAAGTGGTTGACTGGCTCTTATACCTTTTCCAGTTAAAGGTCTATTGGTCATTTTTCCTTCTAAACAAGATTCACAAACTGGTAAAGTCCCGAGCTTTAACTAGTTTAAGGCTCCGTTCTTTATCAATCTATTTATCCGGTCAAGGTTGATATGACCAAGTCTAAGATGCCATAGATATGTGTCATCGTGAGAAATCTTTGGCCGTTTAGTTTTAGGTTTCTCAACCTTAAACATTTCAGCATTGAGCAGTGACCTATGTGTTAACGGTCTTAACATATACAAGTTATTTTCTGAGTTTTCTGTGCATATAGTTAATCCATTTCTACCAATAATAACCAAGTTGCTATTAAAAGAAACCGAATAACAATCATCCAAAAGTTTAGAAACAGAAATCAAATTCCTACGAAAACCAGGAATGAATAACACATTGTTCAAATTTAAATAACTATTATTCATGAAATTTAAACTAGAAAATCCCACTGCTCTTGCTGAAACGGCATCCCCTGTCCCAACCCTCATGGTGTAGTCACCTTCAGCAAGGTCCCTCCATGAATCAAGTAGCTGCAAAGAAGAACAAACATGGTTAGTGGCTCCAGAATCAACAATCCAAACGGATTTATCATCCTCCACTAATAGAGATTCAATAACTAGTAAATAATATTTACCTGTTTCCTTTTTCTCCTTCAGCTCAGCAAGGTATTTAGGACAATTCCTTTTCCAATGCCCATTCTTATTGCAGTGGAAACATTTTCCTTAGGGCTTGGTATCATTGGAGCCTTTCTTGTTTTTCTTCTTCTTCATGGGCTTTCCCTTAGCCTTCCCAACGCTTTTCTTCTTTATCTTTGCAGATTTAGAAGACTCGACAACATTTTCCTCTGCACCGGACTTACGAGGATCCACAAGCATGGACTCGTAATGGGTGAGCTCATTAAGCAGTTGGGTCAAAGTAAAAGTCAACTTGTTCATAACATAGTTGCTTTTAAACTGCAAGAAACTCTTCGGAAGAGTTTCCATAATCATGGTCACCTGGCTACGCTCGTCAATACTAGCTCCATGGGTTTCAGCAGTGTTGAGATAGGTCATCATCATCAAGACGTGCTCTCGGACTGATGTCTCATCCTTCATCCTAGCAGTCATCGCTGAGACCATGGCCTCATGGCGTTGATGCTCCGAAGGCTGCCCAAACATGCCCTGCAATGACTCCATCATCTGAGATGCTAGAGCCATAGGTTCATGCTTTGCAGCAAAAACCTCTGACATCCCTGCTAGCAAGTAGCAGCGGGCTTTCTCATTTGCTGCGACCCATTTCTGGTAGGTATCGAGCACAGCTTGGCCAGCATTTCTGGCCGGCTCGGGAGGACTCTCCTCCATCAGGACAAATTTTAGGTCTTTACTGACCATGATATCGTTCATGTTACTTTTCCACTTAACATAGTTTTCTCCCGTTAGTTTGTCATTTGAGAGTATGGAAATAATATGAGAAACCATGGCTGAAAAATAAAATAAACATGCATTTAACATTCATTCATCGCATATTAAAATCATCAAATAATTTTAGCATAAAATTAAACATGATGCATGAACCATGAATAATGAATTAGAAACCTAAGAGAATTACTATGCCACAGAAATCTGTCATCCCACAAGTAAGTGCCGCCGTAGGGTAGGTCAAGTGCTTGCATGATAGATCGAGACAGTCAATTTAATATATACGGGAACAACTCTTATTCCTATATTAACCAACTATCGTTTCATTCGATCAAGGAATTTTATTAACAGTTAATTATTCATTTGTGAGTGTAACCCGTCGTTTCGGGATTCTTGGACTTAACGAGTGAAGTGCCGCCGTAGGATAGGTCAGTTCACAAGATACATCTAGAATCCCTATCCTCTCGGAACCCAAACCTGATATTGACTCAAATGGACACCATCCGTAGAGGGACGAAAACAAAGCCGTCTCGAGGCACCTTTTGAATCTCACGTTTTTGGACTAACAATGGAGATCGCGGGATATATTGTCGTATATCCCTCTCCCACTCAATATTTTAAAAATTAAGGTTTCTATCTAAAATATCTAATATTTTATTTTAACTAGTGTGGATAAATTTATGGCGGCTAAATCATAATTTTTATTTACACTAGTTTGTCATAAGTGAGCTAATCAATTTTAACTATTAAAATTGTATCACTAATATTTCATTAGTCTCTATTAATAGTTTTACTCAATTAAACTAATTTAATTAGAGTGGTATTAGTGAGCTATTATATTTTAACTCTTAAAACACTAGACACTAATAAGTTTAAAATTTATGGAATTCTAAAAGATCAAAATTTTAATTAAACATTTTAATAAATCTTAGTGTGTTATAAAATCCAATGGTACGTGGAATTGTATCCCGAGTGCAGACGATATTACCGTCCATTCGGATTCGGCTATGGAATTTATATCCTGGTTTCCATCCTATATACCAATGGAATTTATTATGCACCAATTAAGCCCAATATATTAGAATTCAAATTTTAAACCATAAATCCAATTAATCTAATTAATTGATTTCTATGCATATCATATTTTAATTAAACATTTTAAATAACATAAAATCATATTTTTATGTGTACAATGATAATGCATCTATGACATTTGGCATGTAAAATGCAAGAGTGGGCATCTTAAGCTATATGACATGTTATTCAAACAATTCGAAATAAACATACATATAACATAAAAAATATTTTGCATTGACCGGGCTCTTATTTTTCCTATACTAATCTAATTAGTACATAAGATTCACCAAGGCATTCCTTGGTCTTCAATCCCGCTTCAAAGTGGTGTTGGCTCCTTTTGCGACTTCGGTGCTCCAAATTACAAAAATTGAAATTTTACATTGAAAAATAAAAATACAATTAAATGTAAACAATGGCCTTATGACCTTACATCCCAAAAACAAAACCACTACAAAAAAATAAGAGCCGGAAAAATTTACGACCAATGCAAAATCCATTCATCACATGAAATAACAAAAACATTCATCATATGAATATCACAATGTGCCCACTCATCTAAACATGGATATAATATTTATAACTCATATAAATATATTAAAAACAGAAACTTTAAATGAAAAAGAAAAGGATTAAGAACACACTTTCAACCTCGCTCTTGATGCCAATTGTAGGAAACGCTTTCCTCGCACAGCGGAAGCGATTAGGCACAAGGATCGGACTTGAATTTTTTTCTGCTTTTCCCTTCCTTTGGCCGAATGTAACCAGTGGGTATACTGAAATTTTGCTTCTGTTTCGGACAAGATTCAGCACCGGAATGCCCCCGAAATAGTCCCCGAATAGCCCCCCCAACTGCAGTGAAATAATGGACTGTTTTGGACCCGTTACACAACGGAACTGCACACAAATCAGCCCCTAAGTTGTGTGAACTGCAAGGATGTTTTAAGTCTGATTTTTCACTCAAAATACAACCACAATACAGCCCTAAAAGGTTCCCTAGGTGTTTCCCAAAATCCCGAATCAAAACGAAACAAACCGAGCCCCGAATCAATTACATGATTCACGACAATCGACAATAAAATAGTCCCACTGCCGTGAGATAGAGAAGATGAGAATATTGATTTTGGTTCAACGCCACAAGGTCTTCCGAGCTATATCTCACAACCAACGGAAAGTGTGTGGGCTACACTCACAAAATAAATCCCTAAACGGTTTAAGAGATTTTGTCACAAAAATATTTGTTTTTCTTCTTTTTGTTCTTCAATGGAGATCCTCAACTTTTGAGAGAATGGTGAAGATGAAGAAGGTGGCTAGGGTTGCAAAGAGTGAGAGAGAGTAAAAAAGAAAATCAAATTTTCTTTTATACTTAGGTCAATTGTTTCCAAAACCAAAACAACCATTCCCTTCCCATCAATTCAAAAAAACGGCCAAGGCTAGGGTTTTTCAATTTTTTGTAACATCAATTATTCAATTACCATTATTAAAAAGATGTTATAAAATTGAATAAGCAATTAACCATATTGAAAGTCATAACTTCAAATAAAAATGCAAAGGATTATTTGTTTCCAAAACAAACAATCCATTCCCTTTATTTTTGTTCAATTTTCGGCAATAGCATATATTTTCTTTATAAATTTTGTAACATGTAATAACATTGATTGTAATCATTATTCACTTTCCATAATGGAAAAGGAGTTACAAAAACAAAAGATTAATGCCTTGAAATATATGTAATATCTAAATTAAACTCAAGGGTTTCCAAAACCCATAATTTAGAATTTACAATCTTAGCCTTATTAAATTATATCATATATAATTTAATATTTTGTATTTAATAATTATCATATAATTATTAATACAATACATTAACTTTTAATATATAGTTTCAAGTGTGACAAATAATATTATTAATCATATTAATAATATTTATACATATGTGAGCATATAATTGGACTATCCAATTATACTAAATCCGCTATAGTAAATCGAGCTAGCACAGGGACCAAATGGACCTGCGGTTCCGAGCTCCAATAATCTCAAAATATTAATTAAGCTCTTAATTAAATATTCTGAATTATTAACTCCGAGTTATTCCACTAAAAACCCGAAGTTGAACTCTCGTTGCCGCAAATGATATATTAAGCCGAACCAAGTCGGTGTCCATCAAAATAGTCATTACATACGAATTGACCATTCACGAGTATCTCGTAATTAGAGCCGGGTCATAATGTCCGTTATACCCCTCTAATTATTTTTACCTTAAGTACCATTGATTCTCTAATGAACTATTTATTCATAACTATTATGAATTTTAATCTTTCTATTCGTAATAGAGAGACTTGAGCGCTCAAATCGTTCAAGTACCGAATCAACCCTTAAGAAAAATACTCATCTACTTCTCGCAAGAAGGAGTGAACTCCATGTCTATGTAAAACGTTCCCAGCTACAAAACAAAATGTGCCCCCAAAGTACGTAGATATTGGTCGGGACTGCTACACCAACCTCACCTTTGTAAATCAAAGGACATAGCCTGCCATGCAGGAGTTCCTAGTACACTCAGGATTAAGATCAATCCATATATGACCATCTAGTAGATTGAAATGAATTTCTTAGCTTAACAGATATTATAAGAATGTCATTTCCATCTGGGTCCAGTCCTATATGATCGCATCATACAAGGTGCTTTCATTCTCATGTCTCTACATAGACGATTCGGATCAAGATCGCCATACAAATATAGAATGGACCGCAGCTATAGATAAACCACAAACAAAGTACCTGTTTTGTTTGCTCTCTATGGACTATTTAAGATTACTAACTTCATACTTAAGTCACCTTGTGTATGACACTCATACACTAAGTCTGAAGGTACATAAGTAATCTAGGGTTTTAAGATGATATATAATATGTGAAAATTAAACAAATAATTTGATAAATGAATAATGCATCGTTTTATTTCAAAACACATAAAACTATTTACATCTAATGTAGCTCTAGGGCATACATTCCAACAATTTCTCTCAAAAATTCATTTTCAAGGAAATGGCAAAGCGAACAACAAATACATTTCATTGCTCAGAATCATAGAATTTATATCCCAAAGAATTTTCAGGATATCCAACGAACCTATATTTATACCCCCCCTGGGTGCTAGTTCATCATGTTGCGCAACTCTGACGTATGCAGGACAACCCTAAATCTTTAAGTATCTAAGATTGGATTTATACCGAACCATATGTGATAGAGGGTCGTAGAAACAGTTTTCGATGGAACTCTATTAAGTATGTGGGCAACAATAAGTAAAATGTAACCCCAAAAGAAAGAAGGAAGATCTGTATAACTCATCATTGTTCGCACCATATCCAATGAAGTACGATTTCTACGCTCAGACACTGTTGAGGTGTTCCTAGTGGGTTATATCGAGCGAGAATTCCCTTAAATAGCTTCTGAATTTATTGCTCATAAATTCACCACTTTGATCTAATCAAAGACACTTGATGAATTTACTAGTTTGTTTTATTACTTCGTTTCAGAATGTTTTGAACTTGTCAAATGTTTCTGATTTATAGACTTATCATTCGTGAAAGTCACGAAGTATGTAGAAACAACATGAGCGGAATAATTTAATGGACCACTGATAAGTGCATGAAAATGTAATTTGAACATCATTAATTCGGCTTTATTATCAAGTATTTAATCTTATTTATAGTTTATTTTATGTTTTATTATTAGGAACCAATGTAACATGGATCTTGGAGCAATTGTATATGTTTTGGGACCTTACAGACGCATTAGAAGCACGCGAAAAGAGCGGAAAACCTAAAAAACAACAGCTAGAAAAAGTGACTTCCGTTGCAGCGCCACTTCCTGGAGCTGCAGCGTCACTTTCTGGAGCTGCGACGCCACTTTCTGGAGCCGCGGCGCCTCTTCAGTATCACACACACAAAAGGCCAAGATTTTGGCATCACAACGCCACTTTCTGCCACCGCGGTGCCCCTGCAGATGCCCAGAAACTTAGTTTAGTCATGTTTTACATGTACAAAGACTCTGGGACTTCCCTATATATACCGAAGCTCGTCCAAAACCCTAAAAATGAGAAGAAATACACAACAAAGAGTAAAAATCACATATTTGAGAGAGAAGAACAAGGAAGCTTCAGGCCAGATAGGATGTCTCTCCGACCCCTTCAGGATATGTCTTTCTTTTTTATGGAGAACTAATCTCCTAGGAAAAGTTAGGGATGAACTATTGTACTTAAATTTTTTATATTCATGTTTTTTATTCCTGAATGATCTTCAACGTTTAATACAATTGATATTTCATTATTCTCTATTATCTTTTGATTATAATCCAGAGATTATGTTTTACTGATTTTCATATAGGAATAATCATGTTTTTTCTATATGTGATTGGGGAACCCAGTTGTAACTGGTATTATTATTTTATGAGTTAATATTCTGCTGTAGTATTGTCTATAGGTATATTGTCGACGTTAGATAGGTCATAATGATAACATAATGTGTTGTTAACATAGAGAAAGTAATTCATCGATTACCTTCGAATTTAATGTGTTTTAATTTGAAATATTTTCCGATTATTGGTTTGGGAAGTGAAACCCTCAATTGAGTAATAAAAATGAATCAACTACTGAATATATGGACTTGATACAAGAGGGATTCACGACGCTTTGTTGCATTTCTCTTTTATTAATTCCTACTTGTTTTTCATAATCTTTAATCTAAACTGACAATTAAATCATTTTCTTTAATTAAGTTATTGTTATTGCTGACGTTTGTACTAAGTGATTCAGTTCTTTCGTAACCATCTCTCTGAGGAATCGATACCACAACTATATTGTGATAACCGCAAGTACTTTTTGGGCGTAATCAACCACACACATCACTGTGTATTAGTTTCAATAAATTTTCAGCACGGTGTCCAACACCAAGAAATATGATCTATGTCATTTTCCCTATGAAACATGACTCGTAAATCAGATAAGGATCTAAGGTAAGTTTTTCAATCAAACCATCATTTACTAATTTTATAGACGTTTAACACCTATGTGGCCCAACTTCATATGCCTTAATTCAGTATTATTTAATTAAGATCTATTACTTATATTTTCCTCTACATTAAATGCATCTTTATATGTTTCCAAAACATAGTGACCGTTAGATAAAGAATAACGTATTTATCATATAAACATAAAACACCATCTTTAATGTTTATTTTATATTCTTCTTTATCTAATATCAGTTAAGATATTATTTATCTGATAAGAGAGGGTATATAAAAACAGTCATGTAAATCCAATTTACATTCATTATGGAGATATAGAATATTTGTTCTTATGGCCCTAGCATCCAATATCTCATCATTGCTAACTCTAAGCTAGATCTCCCTTATGCTTAGCCTTCTATTGACTCTCATGGAGTTGCAAATATGAGTAGAACTACCGGTGTCTAACACCCAACCACTATTTGCATTTAAGGCTAATGAGATGTCAATAATAGGAAAAAATACAAAGCGTACATAAGTTTCATACTTTTCCTTTCAGCTCTGGACAATCTTTCTACTAGTGTCCAGACTTCTTGCAGTGTAAACATGCAAACGAGCTACGAGCGGTCTTTCAATTTTTTTTTTGAAATCTTTCTTCTTCTATTCAATTGTAATCTTCTTAGACTTCCTAGAAATGTTTGAAAAGCTTGCTCCACCATGGAGGTAGAAAGTGAGATTCTCTATCTTCAAAATCATTTTATGCCTAGCGTAACATATTATAAAGCTCTTCATATGTAACTTGCATCTAATGCATCACAAAGCTAACATATGTACTGGGTAAAGAAGACAAGATCAGATATTGGCCTAGCCAATCATCTATCTAAATGTCCTGTAATTCCATATATCGAATCTGGTTAATCATATTCCAAACATGAACGATAACCACTCCTTTATCATTGAGTGTAGCATGGAAAAATTACTTAGACCTCCAAAATATCTCAATTTATTGATTTACTTTGAACAACCCCTTGAGTGCACTTGTAATGCTCCAATCATTTGGTACATCTACCTACAATCTAAGAAAATTAGAAATAAATTCGACATACATTGGATTGAGCATAGCATACCTCAATCGTTCTGATTCCAAATCAAGGCGGATGTTCATCTCATACTCTAAGTAGTCCAAGACTCTTTATCCAAAAGTTGCGCTAATGGATTTGCGGCAGCCATCTACAAGACAACATTTAAACACTAGCAATACATGTTTCATTTCAATATAAAAAAAATACTAATTGATTATGAAATTTTAAATCTATTAGTGCCCCCACTAGTTTACGTAATTCTATAATCTCCCTTAACGGAAAAATATAAATTTGACTATCAAAATTTCATAGCGGGAAGTGGATCCTATGACATTTACTCCAACCTCATAATAATGATGGTATTTTTCTTTATAAACTCATTAGGTAGACCTCCAAGGTCAATCAAATTCATGTGACTCCTAGTTTGGTATTGAACAGTTTTTTATCCTCACATTAATAACAGTATTGGATTAAGATGCTTCGTATGTACATCTTCATAATAATGATGGCATTGGGTGACTACATTAATTCATCATGCTACATCTAATATTTTACCTGTGTGACTTAAGTTCTGAGCATTTATACCCTCACAATAATGATGGTCTTGGATAAAAGTGGTAAGAACTCATTCATCTCCGTATTGACAAAACAGACCATCCAATAATACTCCAATTTTATTAATACTTATTACTTAAAAGTAATTACCTAATCATGGGAGATTTATGACAATAAAGTCTTTAACATAATTAGGTCAAAATTTTAAAATTTTAATTTAAAACATATAATATATATCCAATATGACTTATGTACAATTAAATTAAAATACAGAGGCGTAGATTCAAATACATGTCTAACATGCAACATGTATTGTGTGGTTAAGCCTTGCTACTGATATCATTTTGTTGGGACAGATGTGGAACCCCTAGGGTCGGATCGGTGCCCCGCGCAGCGAAAATGGATCTAACCCGTGGATATCTAGCATGAGTGTATTTTTAAAATAATTAATGAAATACAATTGTCCATTACAAGTGTTCAGGAAAAAAAATCTGGAGATAAATCGAGTCCGGAAAAACCAAAACAGGATAAAAATCGGACCCTGTACACTTATTGCGCAAGCTACTTGCTTACGTAAGTAAATTACTTGCTTGCGCAGCAAGTGCTTGCATACAAGCACTTGCCTACGCCAGTGCGCTGATGAGTGGTATTTATACCACTATTTCTCACTCATTTGACCTAATGTTTTGTATTGTTTCTCGAGATTTATGAACGTTTTGATGTGTTTTGTTGTTATTTTGCAGATAAATAAAGTTTGGACCGCACTGGAGGCAATTTGGGACAAAACTGGACAAAAATGCGTCAACAGGATATTTCAGTCTTCAGCGCGTCGCGCCGCGCATAGCTTTGGCGTCGCGACGCCTAATGTGCTCCGGTTTTGCTAAAATGCGCCGTGGTCAACGGGTCAACAATTTGAAAAGTTTGACTTTGCTAACGTGCGCCGTGCCACGTGTCACCATCACAACGGACTTGCTAACGTGCGCCGGATGCCACGTGTCACCCATCCAATGGTGCCGACAGTTGCCGACAGTGATGTCATCAATGACGTCATGAACAGTGCCACATCATCAGTCTGACGTAAGCAATGACGTCATGAACAGTGCCACGTCATCGGATAAAATCTGAGCCGTCGAATCACCGCGTGACATGTGTCACTGTAGCGCGCGGCGCGACGCGCAGCGCGCGTCGCAACGCGCAACCGCCATCCGCGCCTATAAATAGAGCGCGAGGGTTCAGTTTTTGTTGTACCATTTCCTCTCCCAAATCCTATGTAATTAGGGAGTTCTTCTCTCTCTAAGTTTCTTTTAATAAAGTTTTGTAATTTTTAATTACGTTCTGTAAAAATAATAATTTACTTTCTTTATTTTACAGTTTTTACTACTCATTATGAGGAGGTAACTTCCCTCTGTTAAGGTAAAAGGTAATTCTTTTACTATTACTTCTTAGATTATTCTCCCATAATTATAATATATTCAAGTTTTAAATTGACTTAATCAGGATACCGCCAGATTGGTCGGTGGGTAATAAAATTCATATTCCGCCTTTATGGCTGGTTTATTTTAAATTCCGCCTTTATGGCTGGTTTATTTTAAGTTCCACCTTTATGGCTGGTTTATTTTCATTCCGCCTATATGGCTGGTTGTTTTGATTCCGCCTTTATGGCTGGTTGTTTTTAAACTAATTAAATCAAAATACCGCCTATATGGCTGGATGAAAATGTTTTGCAAAGCTTATATTATATTATGGGAGAAATCTAATTAGTATATAGTAGAAGTAATTCCTTTTTACCTTAGCAATTTTATTTCAATTCACTTTCAGCAGTTATTTTACTACATTTACTTTATGCAATTTTATTTTAAGTCTTTTAAGTTTTTAGCCCTAGTTATGTGTCGTAGCTAAGTTAGTTATCTAGGGTTGTGATGAATTTCAATTTAACTGGATTATAAGGGTAGATTATAGTTTGGGTAATTTAAAGATTTGTTTATTGAGTCTTAATCTTAAAGCTCTTTAATTAACTGGCCATTAATTAAATTGATTAGGTAAACTTAAAATGAACTAGACATAGGGATTTTAAGTTTAGACCTTAGACTCAATAGCCCACGATCTTCCTTGAGGATAGATAACCCTTTTAATAGATTTCCTTACAGGATAGGAATATACCTGTTGGGCGGGGGTAGCCATAATTGGAACTTGAATTTAATGAATCTAGGTAATTTGGTTGACATAGATATATGGTTCAATTGGATTATACTAGGTATTTGTAATTGACCATCGAAGAGGCTTTTACTTAAATTAGTGTTCCAGGTTATTAAATTGATATATTACCCAACTATAAGATAACTACTTCATCTTTTAAATAATATTGAAATAAGTCACAACCCTGGATAGTTTTTAATATTGAATTTCCTTAAAATCTACTTTTAAGCAATTTTATTTATTTGTCTTTAAATTTAGAATCGTCGCCATTTCAAATCAATCAAACAACTTGTTAGATACAAGTAATCATTTGGCCCAATAAATTGATAACAAAAAGGTTTTAAGTCCTCGTGAGATCGATACTTTTTATACTACTTGAACGATACGTACGCTTGCGTTATACGTGTGTGTTTACGCCGGTCATGCGCAAGCATGCTGCGTTGCAGCGCAAGACCCTTGGATTTTTAGCTAAAACATATATTTATTATTTAATTTTCTAAAATAAAACCTTAAACACTTTAAATCACCCAAAATAATTTTAATTTCAAAACCACCCACAACACATGTTATGCAACAAATATATATATATATATATATATATATATATATTCTAAATATATATATGTATTTGTTTGAATAAAAACATAAACCAATATAGAATCCCATGATGAAATGTCTCACGAACAATTCTAATTCACCCAAAGGTGGTCAAACGATTCCAGAGTGGTAGCCATAGCTCTAAGCTTTAATCTAGAGTTCCAAACTCTAATTTTATGTCTATGTCTAACATAAATATTTTGACCAAATTACAAGAATATTGTGGTTATACTTCCAAAGTATCCTGACACAATTCATTAGCCTGATTTCAACTTTAAGCTATGTAATCATGCATCCAATACATAATTCATCACTATATGTCTCACTAATGAAAACTCACTAATGATTAACATATGTAGGAGAAGATCAAACATTACCTAGTAAGCTTGATATAATGATCAAATACCCTTCTTCTTTGATGAAATAGCTGGAGAACTTCAAGGTTTGCAAGCTTGACTCCAAGATCCAATCTTGATTCCAATGCCAGCAAACTTCCTTCCAAGATCCAATCTTGATTTCTCCTAGATGAAATTTTGTAGAGATCTCACAAAACTTCTCTAAACACTTCTCTAACTTAGGCTAATTTCTCTAAGAACTACTTGTATTTAGCTTTCTTAAGCTTTTGCTTTGCTTAATTAAAACATTCCTAAAGTTTGCTATTTATAACAAAACTTAGGCAATTTTTAATTAATAAAAGTTATAATCAACTTTTATGTGGGCTTAATCTAATTTGTCCAAATATATATAATTAGGTGTGACTAATCTTCACTGTCTACCACTTTGATTTAATCCAATTAAATCAAGACAATGATTAGGTAATTGATTAGTTCAATGTTTTCCACTTTGATTTAATCCAATTAAATCAAGTCAAAACCACATATTATTACATATTTACAATTACTATAATATCCTGAAATAGTAGAGATAATTATGATTTTACAATTAAGCCTTATGTAATTATTGAATTAATTTAATTAATCCAATTAGGTCAAAGTAAATAATCAATGTAATTCAATAACACTTGATTATCTTAGTTGATAATTATAATATCGAATATTATAATATGTCCACAATTCTTTACAACTGAAGTGATCCACCCTAGGTGATCAGCTTTGGCCAAAGTCTTAAGAATCGTGACTTACTCACATGGATACCTAAACCCCTTAAGGTACACATATTGGGGTTTCGGGCGATGGGCGCTGCGAAAGCGCGGTTCGGGCGAAATCGTAATTTAAAATTTTTTCAAATTACCGAATAGATTATTCAATATCTAATATGAATAATTTATTCATATTTCACCTAAACCTATTTATTTGATATCAAATAGCGACATAAATATAAATGAAACATTGCGAAACTTTTACGAAAAATATTTTTTTCGTAAAATGACGTAAAATACGTTTTTGACCGAACCGACCACCCGAAACTTATGGAGACTGCCCAGGTCAGCCCCAATAGTGTTAGGGCAGTTCATGGGCTGCCCGAACAGTGAAAAATTCACAGTTTGGATAGCCGTCACCCGGTTGGCTCAAAAGTCACCCGGTAACGTCGTTTTTCACCGTTTTCGCTTATTTCAACTCTGAAATAATTTTCGGCAATTGTTCCAACACCCAAAACACATCCAATACATTCATAACACATTATTTTCATCAAAAAATTTCCAGTTTATACAGATTTGATCCAGAACGAAAATTATGTTTTTTCATGCTTTAAATCCAATTTTTCAACATTAATCAAATTAATCTCAACACCAATTCAAGTCACCACACATGAATCGCCCAAGAATAATTATATGCATTAAAAAAGTGGTCATAACACTCTAGAATTGAAACTCATCATCAAATGATCAAATTGGAAACTTATTACAATAATAGCATCCAAAATCACTTCACACATGCACTATATTTCCAATTCATCCACCAAATCCAAAAAAGCCCCAATTTGTATGGAAAAGAAAAAACCCTAGATCTCAAAAGATTAACAAGAAATATGAAACAAAATTTCTAAGCTTAGGGCGTTGAAGAATTACCTTTAATCATTGTTTTTCTAAGCCTTTTTCTTTGATTTTCTTCTTTTCTTTCCTTGAACCATCAAGAAATATTTGAGAGGTTTTTAGGAACTCATATTCGGCCATGGTGAAGAATTGATAAAGAAGATAAAAAAATTTTCTTTAAAAAATTAAGTAGCCGACTTTAGGAGGGTAATTTTGGCATTTACAAAATTTGATCCAATCAAATAAAATTAAAATTTATACTAACAAATCACATTTGGACAAATAAAGTCTAATTAAATCATGCTATGTGTGTAAATAATAATTAGCCATATTTCATAACATTTATGAAATATATATATTATTTAATCATTTAAATATTTAACATTGAAATATCTATATAATTAATTAATATAATTATTATATATGTATTTTTATTTACAATAAATAACAAATACATATATTTATGACATGTGTCAAAATCTCATTTGACGAATAATTAATGTGTATCTAATCGTATTATGTATCAAATACAAATACACAATAATTACAATTAGCCAAAATCCATTAATGCATGTGTTATCGTTTAACCAAGTAAATGATTCGAACTAACTCACTTAATCCGATGAAGTATTATGAATAATCTATATTATTCATATCGCGTTGCGCAAGTGCTCAACGAGTACACTTCATATTGTGAGACTCTCTAAGTTTAGGTTTATCCGTCAGGAAATCTAATTTCGTCCATAATTCACCCACTCATGAATTATGACGACCACGTAGACTCGACCAAGGTTCTAGTTCGGAACTGGAACCGAACCGGAACTGAACCGGTTGGAACCGGACGGTTCCGGTTACGGTTCGAAACCGAACCGAAACCTGACTGGTTCGGTTATGGTTCTTATCCTGACCGAACTGGTGGAACCGAACGGTTCGAACGAGAACCGTTCCTCTTGGAACCGTTGGGTTCCAAGACGAATCCTAATCCCCAATTAATGTTTAAATCTCAATTTTTTATTTTCAAAAAAGTAAAAAAAAAAACTGAAGGGAACTGGAACTGTACGGTTTGGTTCCGGTTACGGTTACGATTTCGGTTCCACTTAAGTATGGAACCGGAATTACCCAATTTGGTTCCGATTCCACACTTGTGGAATCGAAAACCGTACGGTTCGGTTTCAGTTCGGAACCGGAACCGAACCGTGGCCACCTCTACGACCACGGATAATCTCGTTAAACTATGCAAGCCGAGGTCATTGCTTACGTATAATCCCTCCGTCACAGGCTATCCATATTATACCTTAGATATAGATGAGAACATCAAATTCGTTCGGTATAATATAGTCGAATTTCAATTTACTATCTCTAATAACACTCGGAACTGATTTCCGAAGTTATACCACGGCCATTGATTTACTAGATCGTAAACACGTGAGGATGCCTATGCCATGTACACAGGACTGACGGATCCTCTCTTGATACGCACTGGATATCATGAGCATCAGTCCACACCCAACGAACAAGCGGAGGTCTGATCTAAATAGATCGGTGACGTGACTGCCATCAAAGTGTGGTGGATAACTATATATCCCACTGTGGTATCTCAAGTCGAATGACCATTATGCTCGCTCAACTCGAGAAGATTCATATTGACGTTGGTGTACCATCTATTAGGAAATCTTCATTGAGTCGTTCAGTGTTTATCAAATAAACACCTACATGTCTATACGAGTCTCCCGAGACTCATGGTTCATTGGGATAAACCATCGGACCAAGTCACGATATACGACATGTACTGGTCTCATCGGATTTTACTAACCGACCCGTGTTAGTAAATCTTGACCAGAAACTTTATTTAAGGATATACATCTAATAGTGTGCTTCCCAATGTCAATTACAAATTACATTGTAACTGCGCACTACATTGTAAATCCTATGGTCTTTGTCTAATATACACGTATCACTAAACCAGATTTAGTTTCGATCTGATCATAATCAGATATCTAATTGTAATTAGATCGAATAAATATATAAAAGACAAGGGTGCTACCATTAAATTAATAATATTATGGAAAATAAAATTACTCGTATTTATGAATCGGATATAAATATGATCTGGATTGGTACTCCGAGCACCAACCCTAACAATTTCTCCCACTTGCTCTAGTTCCAATCCACGGTATCCTATACACATCTTAATGTGTATCACATACTCATGGCCCTTAAGAGCTCACATTGCACTTAAAAGGTAGGCAGCAACAAGTAAGCCTACTTTAACAAATTGAGTCCGTCCAACAAACTCAATCGTTTTCCTTAGCCAGCATCATTCATATTTTGTAGAATCCAAATTCCACATCAATATGACTCAGACGCTATATCAGTATTGTGCTATAGCTACTGAGTTATCCATGTATTTAGAGATCAAATCCAAATACTAAGAGACAACCGCAAGCACTACACTAATATGAAAACTTCTAATCTTCAGGGTCACTATCCAAATTCATAAGTCAATACTTCAAAAGTTGCAACTGATTCTATTGATTCAGTAGAATCAACAGTGACACTCCCACTGCATCTTTTCTGACTTTATATGACACAGTCCATCTAATGTCATAATTAGGATCAAAACTAATCTGACCTTATGGTTGCAAACTAAATTCTCCATGAATAAGAAAGTCATTCTTAATATCTCTAAGATAACAAAGAACATGTTTCAAGATCCATCATATGGTCTGTAGCATATCAAAATAACTCGTAACAATTACGATTAAATTGATATCTTTAATCGCACATAATATAATATTCATTACGCCATCATCCTATGATGCATAAGATTGACTAGACATTATAATCAATCTCACTTTCGACAAAGGTATCATCCTTTACGGAAGATGAATACTATATATATATATATATATAAGACACGTTAACTGTCAAATAGTTATACTAATTGTCATACAGTTAGTCTTACTGTGTCCTTTATTAGATCATATCCAATACGCAATTAATGGGAGTATCTCACAAGTCTCTTAGTCTTATATCATATATAAAACTTTATATCAAATATAGCAGAAACAACTCCCACGGCTATCACAGAGAAAAGAAGACTTAAGTAAACATTTTACTTTACTAACATTTCATTATTACTTTAACAATGATAATGTAGCTAGGATATATAACACTAGAAAGAAATTTATACACTCCCACTGACCGTACTATCAAATATGTATTCTCTATACTTTGATAAAATCAAACAATCTGACTATATCAAAATTAGAAAACATGAATTTCCGGAAAGCTTACCCGAGTCTACAATAAGCTCTATAAGCTAGTATATCAAACTGTGATCTTAGCAGAATATAAACTCTAGGGCCATTCTACAATGAATTCTTCAAACAAAGAAATCACAACAGATCTCTCATTCGAAGAAATCACTCAAGAACGCCACTTTGTATTCTTTAGCCAAAATACAAAGTTTAATATCAACATTAACCAACATATCTTTAACTGTTCAATTAGTGTGACCAGAGACATGTATTCTCAGAATCTACAATAGATCACTGGATATAATTTTTCTCATTGTCATACAATAAAGGTCAAACCTTTATCAAACTCACTTTGCTTTTGCTGGACAAACAATTTGCACAATTTATGAACGATTCACACCGAAAGCTTAATCAAGATCAAAACTTGATCGTAGTAAGCTATGAATAATCTTAGATCTATGATTCAATGCTAACTTCCGAAATTGATATCAAATATCGCTCCCACTATAAGTTATAGGATAATTTTCTTCAATAAGAAAACAGCAGAACCATTAAGTATCAAATACTTCGCAAATGATTCTGACATCCTATTGGATTTATACGGAAGTTGACTAAGGGTCATTTCATCTAATTAATTATGTAGTTCCATTATAGTTTATCATTCTCACATTTGACTTCAATAAGTCAAGTCTTTTATACAGTCGTCAACATATAATGTTACACACAAAGTAATAAAACTATTTTATTGCTGGGGTCATAGAAAATATATTCTATCAAATAGAATATAATATTCTATTAAATAGAACAAATGATAAACCTTACTTGTACCTCTGAGGCTCAAATGCTTTCAATTATATAACAATTATACAAAAGAAAGTTTCAAATCTCAAACTTATCAAGATTCAAATTTTCTATTATACATATCATATATGTAACTGTAGGAACAAATGGAACTTTAATTAAAGAGATGAATTAGTGTTAGTGGAGCATAACCCCAAGAGTATTGAAAAAACTAATTCGGTAATACTCAATATCAACGAATCAAATCATATAAGATTTAATTACTCCCACTGACCAATTCCATCAAGATGGAATTGTGGAAGTTTAATATTGAGTAAGAATCACATTCATTAAATAACTTTAGAACTAATTGCCTTAAATTCACATGTTTGATCAAATCAAACATCTTTGAACAATTCAAAAAATTCACGATGAATTTCAAAGATATAGTTTTCAACACTGCAAATATAATAACTTTGAACCATTCAAAATATTCTATTTTTGTTTCATAAGAAACATATTGAAAGTTCTCGAACCATTTCAGACGTTCAATATATATTCTTTTAGAAACACGTAACTAAGTCATGACAATTTATTAACTAAGTTACATAGTAAAGAAAATTATCCAGGCAATTTCTAATTCATTAAACTACAGACATCCAATGTATTAGTTTAATAAATATGTGGTCCAATGACAATCATCGGTTAAATAAGATTTAATCACATCCTGAATATAATATTCATTAAATGGATAAGGATGTGGTGTGATCTCGTATCAGATCATCCTTTACCATACGAAATAAGCATCTTATGCTTATGCGATAAAATCTTATAAAACACTGTTATAAGTTATTTAGTTAACCGAACATTTTCTTAATGTTTATCTTTTCATTAATGACACTACTAGTCATATTAAAATATGTAAAAAATGTTTATATAGAACAAGTAACTATCCAATAGTCGCAAGTTTTGATATCAAATATCAAAATAATTATTAAACATTATTTTAATTAACTAGACGAGAGATCTGATATCCAATACCTATAGTTGTCGTATTGTGATAATCAATATTCTCTATACACAACTATACACATCTCCTTTCTTTAGCCTTATCATTTGCGTTCAATTATTCACAACAATTGCAAATGATTGATTAGCAAACTGTGTCAAACACGTGACTTCTAAAAGTCACTAAAGTCAAGAAATGTCATTATAAGATAAACAAAATACTAATGGGGTTTTCTTAATGCCAGTCAAGAATCTCGAGACATAAACTAATTCGTGTCAATTCTTACTACATAAGAAACTAGTTTACATAATACCATAATCCCAAATGGAGAACGAGAATTCAATAATTAAATCGAATTCCATAGTGAGAGTAGGATCCCATGAATATATTTCGACTCACAGCTTTGGCACGATCTCGCCTATGTATATTCATTAGGTAGACAACTCATTGTCAATCACTCACCAGTGACTTCTGATTTTGGTCCTGACCGTTTCTCGTTTTGACAGCTTTGGCACATTCACAAGGAGGCGTATCAAGGCTTCACTTGTCAATGACAAACTCAAGCTACCGATGTAGTCCTGACAGCTTTGGCACGTTCAGGATTTCCACTTTCACTTGAATTTGTCTAGTATCAATATACAACCGGCATGGATAAAATTCTATAACCTACACCATCACAGCTTTGGCACGATCTCGGAGAGAGATACCCATAAACCGTACTGACAAGACGGACCAAGAAACATGTATCCAATACACGTCACTTTACAGCCTTATTTTAAGCGGGGATTTTCCTCAAGGAAGCATTGCTTCACATCAAATGCAGAATTTTAATCTAAATCATTTTCTAAACAATTCAATTCTACCTATAGAAAACATAACTCAATTTAACCATTAAATTTATGTTATATTTCCGTTAGCATAAAACCGAAAAGTCAAGAAACAAATATAGATTATATACATGTGTGAACATTAAAATTGGATTAAATATCAAATATCAAGCATGCATAATGTAATGGATGAAGCATCAGACCTGCTCTGATACCATTTTTGTTGGGGTTTCAGGCGATGGGTGCGGCGGAAGCGCGGTTCGGGCGAAATCGTAATTTAATTCAATATTTAATATGAATAATTTATTCATATTTCACCTAAACCTATTTATTAGATATCAAATAGTGACATAAATATAAAGGAAATGTCGCGAAACTTTTAGGAAAAATATTTTTCCGCAAAATGACGCAAAACGCATTTTTGACCGAACCAACCACCCGACACTTATGGAGACTTGCTAGGTCAGCCTCAATAGTGTTAGGGAAGTTCATGGGCTGCCTGAACAATGAAAAATTCACTGTTTGGATAGCCGTCACCCCGGTTGGCTCAAAAGTCACCTGGTAACACCGTTTTTCACCGTTTTCGCTTATTTCAACTCCGAAATAATTTCCGACAATTGTTCCAACACCCAAAAAAAATCTAATACATTCATAACACATTGTTTTCATGACAAAATTTACAGTTTATTCAGATCTGATCCAGAACCGAAAATTATGTTTTTTCACGCTTTAAATCCAATTTTTCAACATTAATCAAATTAATCTCAATACCGATTCAAGTCACCACATATGAATCACCCAAGAAAAATTCTAGGCATTACAAGAGTGGTCATAACACTCTAGAATGGAAACTCATCATCAAATGATCAAATTGGAAACTTATTACAATAATAGCATCCAAAATCACTTCACACATGCACTATACTTCCAATTCATCCACCAAATCCAAAATGCCCCAATTTTTATGAAGAAGAAACCCTAGATTTCAATAGATCAACAAGAAACATGAAAAAAAAATTTAAGCTTAGGGTGTTGAAGGATTACTTTTAATCATTGTTTTCCTAAGCTTTTTTCTTTGATTTTCTTCTTTTCTTTCCTTGAACCATCAATAAATATTTGAGAGGTATTTAGGAACTCATATTCGACCATGGTGAAGAATTGATAAAGAAGATAAATTTTAAAAAATAAAATAAAATTAAGTAGCCGACTTTAGGAGGGTAATTTTGGCATTTATAAAATTTGATCCAATCAAATAAAATTAATCTTTATACTAACAAATCATATTTGGATAAATAAAGTCTAATTAAATCATACCATGTGTGCAAATAATAATTAGCCATATTTCATAACATTTATGAAATATAGATATTATTTAATCATTTAAATATTTAACATTTAAATATCTAAATAATTAATTAATATAATTATTATACATATGTATTTTTATTTACAATAAATAAAAAATATATATATTTATGGCACGTGTCAAAATCTCATTGATGAATAATTAATATGTATCTAATCGTACTATGTATCAAATACAAATACACAATAATTAGAATTAGCCAAAATCCCTTAATGCATGTGTTATCGTTTAACCAATTAAACGATTCGAATTAACTCACTTAATCCGATGAAGTATTAAGAATAATCTGTATTATTCATATCGCGTTGCCCAAGTGCTCAACGAGTACACTTCATATTGTGGGACTATCTAAGTTTAGGTTTATCTGTCACGAAATCCAATTTTGTGTCCATAATTCACCAACTCATGAATTATGAAGACCACAGATAATCTCGCTAAACTATGCAAGTCGAGGTAATCCCTCTGTCACAGGCTATCCATATTAGACTTGGGATATAGATGAGAACGTCAAATCCGTTCGGTATAATATAGTCGACTTTCAATTTACGATCTTTGAATAACACTCGGAACTGATTTCCGAAGTTATACCACGACCATGGATTTACTAGATCGTAAACACGTGAGGATGCTTATGCCCTGTACACAGGATTGACAGATCCTCTCTTGATAAGCACTAGATATCATGAACATCAGTCCACACCCAACGAACAGGAGGAGGTCTGATCTAAATAGATCGGTGACGTGACTACCATCAAAGTATGGAGGATAACTCATATATCCCACTGTGGTATCTCAAGTCAAAGGACCACTATGCTCGCTCAACTCGAGAAGATTCCTATTGATGTTGGTGTACCATCTATTAGGAAATCTTCAGTGAGTCGTTCAGTATTTATCAAATAAACACCTACATGTCTATACGAGTCTCCCGAGACTCATGGTTCATTGGGATAAACCATCGGACCAAGTCAAGATATACGGCATGTACTGGTCTCAGTGGATTTTACTAACCGACCCGTGTGAGTAAATCTTGACCAGGAACTTTATTTAAGGATATACATCTAATAGTGTGCTTCCCAATGTCAATTACAAACTACGTTGTAACTGCGCACTATATTATAAATCATATGGTCTTTGTCTAATATACACGTATCACTAAACCAGATTTAGTTTCGATCTAATCATAATCAAATATCTAATTGTAATTAGATCGAATAAGTGTATAAAAGACAAGAGTGCTACCATTAAATTAGTAATATTATGGAAAATAAAATTGCTCGTATTTATTAATCGGACATAAATACGATCCGGATTGGCACTCCGAACACCAACCCTAACAACACATACGGGCCAACAGATCCTATCTTGACTCGCACTTGATTACTGAGTGCATCGGTCCACACCCAACAAACATCTAGAGGCCAGACCATGAAGGGTTTTTGACATACATGGCATCAAAGTGTGGAGGATATCACACAAAATCAATGTTATCTAATAGTCAAAGGATTACATATGCTACTCGACTCGAGGAGATTCCTATTGAAGGTGGTGTGTACTTCAAACTATTAGGAATCACCTGTGAGTTATTCAGTATTCAGTCCATCCAATACCCACATGTCTATATGAGTTTCCAAAAATCATGGTACATCGGGGTAAACCATTGGAACTCCAATTAAAATATACTACATGTGCTAGTCTTCTAGGTTATAGGAATTCGACCGTATTCCAAAACCATAGACTATGAATATATATACACTTTAATAATAGTTTATAATAGTAATATTTATCCCAATATCGGACCACCTAGTGTCCAATATTACTACATGACTATTCTAAGGTCGATGTCATTCTTAACATATTTATACATCAATCTAATATGCATAATGACAATACCATTAATAAGATTTGAAATGAAAATATAGTTATTTTATTAATAAATAATAAAATATAATGTACTATAAATTATCCGATTGGCGCTCCAAGTACCAACTCCAACACTTTTCATCCAAATTCGCATGAGAATGAAGAAAAAATTGTAAACTCTTCTTGAGCTCATACCCACATTTTTGGCGTGAGAAAGAAGAATGAATAGTTTCCTTTTTTATAGGCAAAATGACTGATTTTTTGTAATGAAATGGGTGGCTAGGATTGTGTCACATCACCTTAATCTAAGCCATTCCCGAATTCTACTATAGCAGCTACGAAATTCTTAATTTTTGACCTGTTTTTTTATTCGAGTTTGAAAAAATATCCAACGCGAAAATTGTAGGTCTCGGTCTTAAATTTCCAATGATATAAATTTATAAAAATCGGGGATCATATGAAAAAGTTATGGCCTAAATACTAAGGGCTATTCAGAGTGGTACAGAAGATAAATTTCATATCGGAGCTACAAATAATTAACCGAATGTCTGCCAAGAAACTTCACAAACAAACACATACAACCTTGAACATGATTTATATTATGTATTACGCCATCTATATTAAATTAGTCATTGAAATTACAGGGGTGTTACAGTTGGGTAATGGAGGAGAGACATCTGCTTCATTACGCAAAAGAGGTGATATTTAGCTAGTAAGTGGTTGGGAACCTAGTTAACATGGAGGGAAAGTGTACATGAGAATGTTTTGCGCAGATTCTTCCGTATCACGTGGTCCTAAAGATTGCAGCCATCAAGCCGCTGATAGAGGAAGATGGTTAAGATAACATTTTGTGGGCTTCATCCAAAACTGACAGGTTCTCAGTCAACTCAGCCTACACCAACATCCTGAAAGCAAGCCGGAATGAGGAAAACCAAATGTGAAAACAGCCCTCGATAAATCAGGATGTTATTGTGTGGAAAAAGCTCTCCATACTTGTCTCACACAATTTATATTAATATAATCAAAAAATAGGTGGAACCCATATATTTTTTGATTTTTTATATATTTTATCAAAAAGAGCAGGTGGGTCTCACCTGTTTTTTGATTATTTTAATATAAATTATGTGAGACCAAGTCTCACACAATTATTTCTCGTTCTTGTGGCTTGTATTAAAAGGTTAAATGGCAACAACACACAAATTGGTTCGTCAACATGTTAGAGAAAACTCGTATTATGATATGTGTGGCCATGAGGTTGAAACAATAATCCATGTTCTCCGTGACTGAAGATTTGCAAGACAGATGTGGATGAGGCTAATTCCTCAGGAGCTTCGATTTGTCTCATTCTCCTTGGAGTTGAAAGATTAGATTCTACGGAACCTAATTAATGTTCTGAATGTACCTGGCCATGTAGATTGGGCATTAGACCTGGCCACCGATTCGGTTCAGTTCTGAACCGTCCGGTTTCCAATTTTGAATTTGGTATGGTTTTGATTCCACAAGAATATGGAACCAGGAATCGGACCGGACAATTCCGGTTCAGTTCCAATTTTATAATAAATTTAAAATTTTAATTTTAATGTTTTTTAAAAATAAAAATGAGATTTAAAATATATTAATTTGAAATTATTAATTTGAATTTATATTAAATTAAATTAAAAACTTAAATTAAAAAAAATAAAAGAGGTTGAACTTAAATTTTTAAAAACTTAAATTGCCTACATATTCTCTTGGAGTAAAAGGAATCAAAGCTCACGTAGTTCCATTATATTTTTTAGATAGTTCTCCATTATAATTATTTACTCATCATCATTATCTGTGTCTGTTGTTGATCCTTCAGCTTCCGTTCCGCTTAGACTTGCGGATGCATTATCGAACAAGTCTTCAAAGTCATCGGGGGCATCTTCTTGTTGCCTCAGATCAGCTCGGGTCTAATCATCCACACATGTTGTTGCTTCTAAAGTGTTTGGATGTAAGGAAGATCGTCTCGCTTCCAAAATATTACCTCATAAGCTGAAAGTTTATTCAACCACAACGATAGAAACAGGTGCTACCAACACCTCTTTAGCAATAATTGATAAAACATAATAAATATTTTAATGTCGATTCCAACAGTTAAGTACTTGAAAATTTTTACTTACGAAACTTTACCAGTTAAGTACTTGAAAATTTTTACTTACGAAACTTTCAGGAAGAAACTCGAAATCGATAGATATTATCTAATTCTGAATTGTTAATCGTGATTTCCCTCTGTTTTTTATTTCATCGTAGTAACCAATGATCACATATATTAAGTCTTGAATGTATTATGAGTTCACTAATAGATTGTCCTAATGATTTCAAATTATATCTACTGACGTAATTATTAAATAAATCTATTAAATTAATTTTTATTCCATCTATTATTTTTTAAAAATTAATTTCATCATTTTTTCCTAAAAAATCATAGTAAATTTGTAAGCCACTATTCAAATCTTCTAATTTAAATTTAGGATTAAAAATTATGCCAATAAGATAAAGCAATTGAATGTCTTTAAAATAAGTTAACAATTTTCTCTCTATAACAATAATAGCTTCAATTAAAACAATATCATTAATATTTGAATTTTCAGCATACTCATATAGAGTACCAACAATATTCAAACATTCAATAATAAATAAATTTATTTTATGAGAATAAACTCCACTAAAAATATTTGTTACATTATTAAAAATGTTTAAAATTTCTAAATTTTTTCACAAATATCTCATAGATTAGGTGAGAAGCGGTAAATATATCAATATTTTGTATAGTTTCTTGAGTTTTGTGAATATTTTGATGTGTTTTATGTTTTTTGTAGATAAATAAGGTTTTAGGACTCACTGGAATCAAATCGGGGCCAAAACAGCGAAAAACGGACAAAAATGGTAAAATCATCATTTAGGCGTCGTGAAGCGCATCACCTCTGCGTCGCGACCGCTAACGTGCGCCGAACACATGTCAAAATCAGAGAAGCTTGCTATCATGTGCACTTGCTAACATGCACCCGCCACGTGTCAACATCATAGACAATCGGCTAAAATACACCGGACACGTGTCATTGTGGATGTTGGATTTCGGTCGAGGTCCACAATCGAGAATTTATAGGTTGGGGTACTAGCGATCCTGTAAAAAAAGATAGAGCGAACGGGGAGTATACTACCCACCGGTGTGGTGGGTGCCGGGGGCACTCCGATGCTCAAGTCAGTAGTATGAAATGAGTAGTAAATAAGTAAAATGTGAAAGCAAGGTTTGTTATTACCTTATCTTTCTTTGGATGGTCGTGAGGGCGGTGGAAGATGTTTAGGGAATAGAAAGCTCAGAGAGTTTGTGTCAGAGAGCAGAGGTTTGTATGTGAGAGGTGAAGCTTTGATGCCTTTCACTGCGAATTCTGCTTCTATTTATAGGTGGAGAAAGATGAATTCTTTAGTTTAGCACATAGGAAAGAGGTCCCCATAACATGTTTGAGAAGTAAAATTTCGGTGATCATGAATCTCTGCATGTGGAGGAAATATATCATGTTTAGAAAAAAAATGGGAAATAGTTGGTAACGAATTGAGGTGTGTTTTATGTTGTCTCTTGGTTTGACTTTATATGTGTAGCCTTATGTGCAAATGGTATAAAGTCTTTTTGGGCTTTGCTTTGGGTTTATCAAAATGGCGTTAAGCTCTCTAGGCTGGGCCTCTATTTGGCATTGGGTTCGAAAGAAAAGGCGGTTTTGCCCCTGGCCCAATTTTGGCTCGTATAGTTTGTCACCTACTTTTTAAGTCAAGAAGTCATTAACTTGGAGAGTATTTCTATGCATGTCAAATGAAACAAGATATAAGAGTGCCTGCATAGTTCTAAGTAGTAACCTTTGTAGTTTGGGTCAATGGATAGTCCAGTAAAGCTTTTCATACGTTTGGACAGAAAAGTCATGGAATTTTTGAAGTTTTGCCTGGTCAAAATACAGTTCATGCTATGAACTAGGCTCGACACGAGTCTACGGGGATGTCCCCAGTTCGACTGAACCAGACGAAGGTTCATGATATAGTTCATACGACATATGTTATCTGGATCGAGAATGGTCTAGGTCTTCAACTTGATTCGATATGAGTTCATGGAAGATGTCCCCAGTCGACTGAACCAGATGAAGGTTCAGGAGTATAGTTCATACAACATGTGTCGTCTGGACCGAAAGTAGTCCAGGTCTTCAACTTGACTCGATAATAGTCTATGGGGGATGTCCCCGGTCGACTGAACTAGATGAAGGTTCATGATATACTCCATACGACGAGGAGTCTTCAATTATCGTTTGGACCAGATGAAGGCCATGTCTTAAACTTGACTCTACATGAGCCACATGGAATGTTCCCAGTCGACTGAACCAGATGAAGGTCAGGATGATCCCCGTACTATGAGTCAATTGACCAGGGGATTCTTTAATGTCGTATGAACCAGATAAATGCTAGGTCTTCTACTTGACTCTACATGAGCCATGGGGAATGTTCCCAGTCGACTGAACCAGATGAAGGTCAGGATAATCCCCATACTATGGGTCGATTGACCAGTGGATTCTTTAAGTTCGCCTGGACCAGATGAAAGCCAGGTCTTATACTTGACTCTACATGAGCCATGGGGAATGTTCCAAGTCGACTGAACCAAACGAAGGTTAGGATAATCCCCATACTACGGGTCAAATGACCAGGGGATTCTTTAATGTTGTCTGGGGATTTATCCCATAACAATAGCATGGGTTCATGTGATATGATACTATAAATGTTTATGAAAATTATTTAGAACGAAAGGAAGGACCCCATTCAACAATCACCATATATGTAGTGTCGAATGAGATTTTAAATGAGTGCCAAATTTCACAATTGTAGTGTCTACTGGGATTCTTATCAACTGCCAAGCTGTGTTCACATAAGTAAATGTTGACCAAGATATCCATAACAATTACCAAGCTATATATTGTAATGTCGAATGAGACTCCAATGAGAAGTCCCAAAAAATTGTAATGTCAACTAGGACATCTATTACAAGTCTCAAGCTGCACATTGATGTCGATTGGGACATCTATTACAAGTACCAAGCTACATATATGTAGATGTCGAGTGGGATGCAAATCAAGTCTCATGTCATACATGTGTGGTATCTATAACAACTCCCAATCTACATGCAAGATGATGTCTAATGGAATCCACAACAATTCCCAAGTTACACACGCAGTTGTTGATCGAGACACCATTAATAATCATCAAGCTACATATATAACAATGTCGACTGGGATATTTATATCAAATTTAAAAGCCTCCCTAATGTCGAGTGTAAGATATTTAAAGGTGTTAGTCATACTTGGTAATGTTGACAACGATGTACGTGTCAAGCCCCAGAAGTTATGTCAAGTGGAATGTCTTCACATCAATCGTCCAATCGAGTATTAGGGGTGGGCATTATCGGATTCGGATCGGACCGAATTCGAATCCTATCTGATCCGATTAGAATTAGTTTGTTTGATCCGATAAGGTTTGATAGCCTTATCAAACTCGATCTGATCCGATCCGATAACTATCGAATCAGATCTGATTTGTTTGATCTGATTCGAATACTTAACGAATCAGATAAATTCGATTTGATAACGGATTCGAATCCGATAGAGAATCCGATTTGATAATGAATCCGTTAGTGGATTCGATTTGATAACGGATTCGATTCGATAACGGATCCGATTTGATAAAATTGATTTGAATTTTAAGTTATCCAATCCGATTCGATAAAATTGTTATGAATTTACAAATTTTCAAATAAATTTTTCGAATCGGATCCGTTATCAAATCGAATTTGTTATCAAATCGAATCTACTATCAAATTTATTATCAAATCAGATTCTCTATCGGATTTCGAATCCGTTATCAAATCGGATTCCTTATCGGATTCAGATTTGTTATCAAATTGGATAAAATCTGATTCGATCCGATAGTTATCAAATTTATCCGATCCGATTCAAAATTCGACAAATGAACCACACATGATTCGATTGGGTTCGATAGCCAAATCCGATCCGATCCGATTCGATCCGATATTATCGGATCGAATCAAATCGGATCTGACCCGATCCGATCCGATGCCCACCCCTATCGAGTATCATCAATAGGAAAATCTACTTCATTCTCTATTTATGAGTCGACTGAAATATTTCCACAAATATTCTCATACGAATGTCGACTGGATTATTCATACAATGCTCCATACATGTAAGTCACCATTGTGTCATGCATCGTCAATTGGAGTATACCCGCAACCATTCTTGTACCGGCATGTCGACTGAAGAGATCATATGAATTCTTTTTACATGCATGTCAATTGGAGTATATCTGTAATCACCTCACATATGCATGTCAACTGAAATAATTATATGAAATCATAATTCATGCATGTCGATAGGAGTATTCCTGCAATCTCATCTCATATGCATGTCGACTGAACCCTTTTGGAGGGAATTTGAAGCGCCAAAATGGAGTATATAAGAATGGGTTTTGAGAGTCATTTTGTCTCACAAAGAATTTCTTTCGATTGGCAAGCTTAGGAAAGGTCTCCTGATCTTCAAGGTACTTTTCACATCATTCTTGATGTTCTTCAATTTCTTCAATTGTTTATCACATAGATCCGAATTATTCTTAGTCAAATAGGTTATTTGATCTTGAAATATTTAGTGAAATTTTTTGATTTTATTTGTGGTTTAGACGGGTTTAGATCTTCTAAGGGGTAGAAATATTAGGAAACTAGTGTTTGTAACCCTGTCGCTTGGAAAATGTCGAGTGAAGAATCACTAGGTAGTCTAGGTGCGGAAATTGACAAGTATAATGAACAACTTGTGGATGATTCAAGTGATGAAAAGACCTTTAGGGACTGGTCGTATGCAGATTTTATAGAGGCTGGAGTCGTAACAATAGCTAAACTACCGTTAGGAATGCCCACCGAAGCGACACCTCTGAGATTACTACCTGCTATTGGAGAGTCGTGTGGGATTCCAAGCACGAGTGAACCAACAAATATCCTAACTAAGAACCCAGCTACTCGAGTGACTGAAAGATCAATGAGAGAAATGAAATTGAAATATAGGTTTCCTCCATCAATAGAAGTAAGGTTAGCGTCATGGAGTGTGGCCTCTTTATGCAAGAGTATACTGAGTTGAGCCAAAGAAGGATGAGGGATTTAGAGAATGCCAACACATCTGTCAGAAAAGATTTTGCTGAACTGAAAATGAATTTTGATGCTTCTGAAAGGAAGTTAAGAAAAGTAAAAAAGGAATTGAGAGAGACTCAGGAAACATTGAAATTGGATAAGGAAGTGTCTGAGGCTACCAATGAAGCGTACAAAGAAAGTGTGGAGAGCTTGAAAAAAGAGAAAGCCAAATTGCTTAAGCAACTTGAAGTGGTTGCGTTTGAATCGATGATGAAAAAGAGAAGCAATCTAATGGATGAGTATCTAGCTGGTCAGAATGTTGCCAGGAAGCTGAAGAAATGCATTCGATAATATGAGAGGTTGGCAACTGGGTTATCCCTTACAAGTGAAGGTGAAGAAGAAGAGAAGGGGGTGTAGGACACAGCAGAAATCGGCATTGTTCTAGGCTCGCGGCCAAGTTGGGAGTACGGAATAGCTCGCGGGGAACTAAACATGAGAAATAACATGGAGTCGCCACCCGATGTGAACCGGGACAAAGATTTAAGGCCGCACTCACCCCTCGCATCGCAAGGGAAGACCTCAAACATGTTAGGTTCGGAATGGTCCCTTACTTATGCCACTTGTAATGATGTGATTTTTGCAATATCTTAACTGAATCTATGCAACATGCTCAAGAACAACCTATATCTAGTTCATGTTCATAAAGATAAATCCTATGTCTAAGTTTGCATGCTTGGAAAGTAAGTCCTCATAACACACGACAACACACGGCAATCTCATGAACATATTTCAATTATATAATGCGAAAAGCAAACAACAACATAAACCTAATGCAAATTCCAAACGCAAAACAAATAACTACTCATACTTAAAAATAAACAACTAAATCATCCTTAAAAAAAATAACATACTACACTAAATCATGCTCGCATACATGTTTGGATGAAACGAAATACGTGTGTTTCTTAAGCAGTACATGGCATTGTATCCCGAGTGCAAACCGCACTACCGTCCATTCGGATTCGGCTACGAAATTTACGTCCGGGTTTCCATCCGATATACCACAAAAGAGAACATGCATTTCGTTCACCCGGAATTCACATTATGCATCAAAAAACGACTCTCATGCGATAATATATTAAAATAAATAAATAAAAACGAAGAATAATAAATAAAGAAGGTGCCCTCAGGTCTAACCTCTTTTGTCGTCTCTCGAAAGCGCGTTACACGGCCGTCGAAAGAGTTGATATTCCGCAACTCCTCTGGTTCACTGGTTCAACATTTTCTTTCACTGTCTTGCTATTTTGGGCTATTATTTTCACTGTTTTTGTTGCTGTTTTCGCTATTTTTGCGGTGGTTTTAAAGTGCAGTTTGGGGGCTGTTTTGTGGTAAATGGGGGCTGTTTTGAGGCTGTTTTTGGCGTGATTATAGGGCTGTTTTCTAGGCAGTTTTGGGTGTGTTTTCTGGGTAGTTTTTGGACGCAGTTTAAGGGTGGTTATGCGGCAGTTTTGGATAGTTTCTGCGGGGGTATTAACTGGACAGTTTTAGGCAGCTTTCATGGTGACTAACTGGCAGTTTAAGGAGTGGGACTTTGTGCGTTTGATTAAGACAGATTTGTGATGTTGAATGGGGGCTGTTTGCGTTGATTTGTTGGCTGGTTAGGGGGCAGGTTTTGTGTGCGTGAAAGAGGGCTGATTGAAGGCTATGGTCAGTGAGCAAAATGAGAGATCCTAATGTGTCTGTTGAATGTGTCTAGTCGGTGAGTGTGTGCACGTTGAACGTGGGCTCTGAGTGCGTGTAAGGTGTGTGCGTGGCTAGGTTTGTTTAGGGCCGAGAAAACTATGGTTTGTGATGCTGAGGGAGAGATGAAAGGAGACGTCCAGAGAGAGGTTAGCGAGAGGACATGAGCTTGTTAGGTTTTGTTGTTATTTATGACGATGGAGTCGTGAAGCTGAAGCCTGAAGCGTGAAGCCTGAAGGTGGGTGTTGTCGTTATTTTGGTGAGGCCCAGAGTGGCGAGAGAGGTAATGGAGAGATGGGCTGCGTCCAGAGAGAGGTTAGAGACGAGGGTTAGGTTTTTTTAGGGTTTCCTTTGTTGTGGTCTACCGAGTGAAGAGAAGATAGAGAGAGGAAGAGCGTGAGTGTGGTTCAGGGTTTCTCTTCTTGATCAAACCTAGTGAACGTGGGGAAAGAGAGAGATAGCGAGAGGGAATTATGGTTTTCTCTTTTTTGATCTGTTGTGCCGAGAGTTGAAGGAAAAGAGAGTGTTGGGCTAGGGTTCGTTTGGGTTCTTAGGGTTTGCTACCCATGCATGCCGAGAGAGAGAGTAAGGCATGTGTGCTAGGGTTTATTGGTTTTCATGCATGAGTGATGAGAGAAGATGATGGAGCGAGAGAGAGAAAATGGCTTTAGGGTTTTTTGTGAATTGTCGTGAGTTTCAAAAGAAGAAAGAGGGCCGTGAGTTCAGAGAGAGAATGAGATGAATTGTGGGGGATTGAGAAGTGAGTCCTAAGGTTTGGTTTATGTCTCTTTTTATAAGAGTGGTTAGGGTTATCCTTGTTTGGGTAGGAAAAAGATTTGTGCATTAATGTGAGATATTTTTAATTAGTATGTGATAAAGAAAAATCTTCTAATTAGGGAAGTGATTTGATTTAATTTGATTTCTTCTCTTTTAGTTAGGGATATGATTTGATTTAATTAGGCAATGGATCCATGGGATTTCTTTAATTTAGGAAGGGGATTTGGCTTGATTTATGCATGTGTTAAATGTGATTTTTGTTATTTATGGTGGCTTATGGGCGTGAGTTGCTTTGTCTTGGTGGGCTTGAGTGTTTGGTTTGGTGTATGTGTGCACTTGGTGTGTGTCTTGCGGGGGTTTGGGCTAATGATGTGTTTTAAAATGGAGGTCCAGCAAGCGAACCCGCAGCTACTCCAGCGAATTAAATCCAACAATGTGTCAATTCTTGACTCTTCCATTCCGACGTTTGTTTCCCGCGGATTCCACAATTAAAGAGGTAGTGTCTCCATATGAGACTCATCATCGAGACTTACATGCAAAAATGTAGTGCCTACAGTCGCCCCCACTTTGATGGGACTTGTACAGTGTGTAACAGTGACAATCCTATCAAAGTACGTGCAATGCATTTTTACTTACCTGGCTCGCCAGCTGCCGCTTGACTTGCCTGTTGCTTCGAACTGAGTTGATGTGGTGGTGAGGTGCTGCGACCCCAAGGTTCATCCCTGCAAGATGCTGCGATCTCTAGGAATCACTACCGAACTTAACTGATATGATGGCGAGGTGCTTCGACCCCTGGGCTTTTTTCCCGAACTATCTGTGGGCTTTGTTCCCGAGTTGTTTAGAGAGTGGGATTTGTTCCATGGGCTTTATTCCCGAACTGAATGTGATGGCGAGGTGCCTCGACCTCTGGGCTTTGTTCCCGAACTACCTGTGGGCTTTGTTCCCAAACTGTGTAGAGAATGGGCTTTGTTCCCTGGGCTTTGTTACCGTTGTGTTGAATGTGATGGCGATGTGCCTCGACCTCTGGGCTTTGTTCCCGAACCACCTGTAGGCTTTGTTCCCGAACTGTGTAGAGAGTGGGCTTTATTCCCGTTGTGTTGAATGTGATAGCGATGTGCCTCGACCTCTGGGCTTTGTTCCCGAACTGTGTAGAGAGTGGGCTTTGTTCCCGTTGTGTTGAATGTGATGGCGATGTGCCTCGACCTCTGGGCTTTGTTCCCGAACCACATGTGGGCTTTGTTCCCGAACTGTGTAGAGAGTGGGCTTTGTTCCCGTTGTGTTGAATGTGATGGCGATGTGCCTCAACCTCTGGGCTTTGTTCCCGAACCACCTGTGGGCTTTATTCCCTAATTGAACTAACTGTGGGCTTTGTTCCCGAACTGATTTGATTGTGTCATACCCGGCGTGCTAAACCCCATACCCGAGGTGTCACGGTTGCGTCTCCATACCTAGAGTGTCGCAGTGATATCTCCCTACCCGGAGTGCCGTACCTAGCAAGCTAAACCTCATACCCGAGGTGTCGCGGTTGCGTCTCCATAGCTAGAGTGTCGCAGTAGTGTCTCCATACCCGGAGTGTCGTACCTGGCAAGCTAAACCCCATACCCGAGGTGTCGTTGTGATATCTCCATACCCGGAGTGCCATACCTGGCATGCTAAACCCCATACCCGAGGCGTCGCTGTGATATCTTCATACCCGGAGTGCCGTACCCGGCAAAACTGATGCTGATGTGGGCCTCGCCCCCAGAGTGCCATATCTGGCAAGACTAATACTGATAATGATGTGGGCCTCGCCCCCAGAGTGTCATACGTGGCAAGACTGATACTGATAATGATGTGGGCCTCGCCCCTAGAGTGCCATACCTGACAAGACTGATACTGATAATGTGATGGTTCGTTCTCGAACCATGCTGTGAGGTGGTCCATTCCCGAACCGTTACTGTGTGGTGGTCCATTCTCGAACCATTACTGTGATGTGGTCTATTCTCGAACCTTGGTCCATTCTCGAAGTGTCATTCCCGGCTTGATCATTCCCAAACCTTGCTCCATTCTCGGAGTGCCATTCCCAGCTTTGTTCAATCCCGAACCTTGCTCCATTCTCGGAGTGCAATTCCCGGCTTGTTCATTCTCGAACTGTGCTCCATTCTTGGAGTGCCATTCCCGGCTTGTTCATTCTCGAACCGTGCTCCATTCTCAGAGTGTCATTCCCGGCTTTCTGATGATGTGTGTGGGCCTCAACCTTGGGACTCATCCCCAAAACTGATACTGACGTGGGCCTCAACCCTGGGACTCATCCCCAAGCTGATAATGATGTGGGCCTCGACCCATGCTCCATCCTCAAACTGATACTGATGTGGGCCTCGCCCCCAGATTGATACTGATATGGGCATCGCCCCAAACTGATACTAATATGGGCCTCAACCCTGGGACTCATCTCTGAAACCAATACTGATGCGGGCCTCAACTCTGGGACTCATCCCCGAAACTGATACCGATGTGGGCCTCAACCCTGGGACTCATCTTCGAAACCAATACTGATGCGGGCCTCAACCCTGGGACTTATCCCCGAAACTGATACCAATGTGGGCCTCAACCCTGGGATCCATTCCCGAAACTGCTGATACTACGGGCCTCGGCCCTGGGATTCATTCCCGAAATTGATGATGCTATGTCGCTGTTTCTGGTTGGCTTGCATTTGCCGCTTTCTCATTTTCTTTAAAACTTGTGAACAAAACAAGACAAAGATTGCGTGTATATGACGTGTATGCATGCATGCATGAATGTGTTTCCTAATCCGATGGGTTAGGTCTTCCTTGTGCTCTTCGGTGATTCTTGCCTACAAAAGTCTTTGGTCGCCCCATAGGTCTGCTTGCAATTTCCTTCTGCCAGTTCTCTTCTAATGATTGGTTGGTTCTCTTTTGTCTCATGGCTCAAGATCTCGTTGTTTCCCTTATTTGCGGGGTGGTAGACTGGTCGCCCCCAGTCTTGATTTAGATTTCTGCTTCTCGTTGTTTGCACTAGGTCAAGGTGGACCACGTGATGTGGCATTCCATATCATCATATTATATCACATGCTATGAAATAGTCCCAATAGTTACACATATTATTGCCCTCAAAGAATGCCCAGTATTGAAACCAGAGAACCTTCAAAACTTTTAACGTAACTCAAATCTAAGTCTTTGAATAAATGATCTAAGCCAGACTCAAAGTGTGTTTGTGTGCAAAGGTTCTTTCACAGCTTGATCTTTAAGTAAGCCAACTCCATGATTTCGTTTCAAAATCGGGATCGATGGGTCAAACCAACCTAGATGTCTCAATTATGCCTGCAGTTGCTTTTCTGTGCTCAATGTGGTATGGTTTTCTTTCTCTTTTGTCTCTTTATTTTTTCTTTTCATTTTGAACTTCTTATTTTCCTTTTCTTTCTTTCTTTTTTATTTTCAACACACCTACCCTTTAAGGTAGCATTTCTCCTCATGGCGGTCCTAATACTCGCCCATGGGTAGCTTCACGCTTATCGGTGGTTCAATTCTTTTATTTGGAGACTTTTATTTCATTTTCAACCATACCACACATCATAACATAAGCAAATCAAGGTAGACATCTAAGAAAACGGTCATTCACCGACCTACAATTTCTTCAACTAGTCACATTGCCAACTACTCAGGTTTTCACTACTAAGAACCTATAATTAAGTGCTTACGAGTATAACATAGATCAACTACTCAAAGCATCAGATAAAAGCACATCAGGAGTTTTTCGTTTCTAAGATTTCACCCTAAAGCAAACGATTTCATCATTGGACTTATTCCTAACTATTAAAGAATAAAAACAAACAACAATTTTTTTTTCTCTTTTTTTTTTTTCATTTTCTTCTTTTTTTTTTTTCTTTTTTTTTCTTCAAATTTTTTTTTCTGAAGGCCCCCCAATGGTCTTTCTATCTTTGCAGTAAAGTTCTCTGTTCCTCGATTTCCTTTTCCATGATATCCATGTTTGCTAAACTCTTCTTTGACAAGTCTTCTTTTTCCTAACCCAACGGATATCTATGATGGCTTTTAAGACACGAGGGTTAACATGATGCATGAATGCATGAGATGCGTTGCGATGTATGGAATATATAAGTCGACCTATTATCATTTTAAAGCATTCAACCATACTATTGCGCGGTGCAAACTTGTCCCAGTTGAAAAGGCCCAACAGGTTTACACTTTTGCGATAACATGGCTAAACAACTTCAAATGATAAAAGGCCTAAACACAAAATGGCCCATGGGCATTTTATAATCTTTTGGCCCAATTTCCATAAAGCACGGACTCGTCCCAATTTAAATGGCCCAACAAGCCCATACTTCATGACAAAAAGTCCAACTGAATCCAAATGACGATGGTCATAAACGCAAGCATAAAATGATAGTCTCTACTGGTCCTACAACGACAGTTCACACGCGGGTTTATAGGGGTATAGACAAAATCTCTCGTCGACGAAGGGTTGCCCACAACTAGGTCTCCCCACTCAAGGGTTCGAGCGACCAAGTGAGCGCACCTTTTTTATACGCTAAGGTACGTGCCAACGAGTTATGGTGTGTAACTGACTGTCAAATGGATTTCCCATTGTAGATTCCCCAGAGGGAGGATGGAGCGAGGCTCCCTTAAGTACCCAAGCCCCTTAGTCTCTTATCGCTTGGTGTCAGTAATAAACAACGAGTCCTCCAAATTAGTCCATCACAGTAGGCTACAAGTAGATGATTATCTAGGTGCCTTCACATCTTTTCCTTATAGAAAGGTAGTGAATGAAGGAAGACACCAAACCATTACCTAGCCTTAAAGGTGCATTTGATTAAACCCCTTTCAACCCATGATAAACATGATTAACTAAAGCACAAATCACAATCATTACAAGACATTATTTCGAGCCCAATTCTCTTATCCTCAGTGGATTCGCCAGACTGTAGGACACAGTAAAAATCAGCGACGCTGTTATAGGCTCGCGGCCTAGTTGGGAGTACGGAATAGCTCATGGGGAACTAAACCGGAGAAATAACATGGAGTCTCCACCCAGTGTGAACCGGGACAAAGATTGAAGGCCGCACTCACCCCTCAGAAGGGAAGACCTCAAACCTGTTGGGTTCAGAATTATCCCTTACTTATGCCACTTGTAATGATGTGATTTGTGAAATATCTTAACCGAATCTACGCAACATGCTCAAGAAAAACCTATATCTAGTTCATGTTCATAAAGATAAATCTTATGTCTAAGTTTGCATGCTTGGAAAGTAAGTCCTCATAACACACGACAACACACGGTAATCTCATGAACATATTTCAATTATATAATGCGAAAAGAAAACAACAACATAAACCTAATGCAAATTCCAAACGCAAAACAAATAACTACGCATGCTTAAAAATAAACAACTAAATCATGCTTAAAAAATAAATAACATACTAGATTAAATCATGCTCGCATACATGTTTGGATGAAACGAAATACGTGTGTCTCTTAAGCAGTACGTGGCATTGTATCCCGAGTGCAAACCGCACTACCGTCCATTCGGATTCGGCTACGGAATTTACGTCCGGGTTTCCATCCGCTATACCACAAAAGAGAACATGCATTTCGTTCACCTGGAATTCACATCATGCATCAACAAACGACTCTCAAGCGATAATATATTAAAATAAATAAAAAAACGAAAAATAATAAATAAAGAATGTGCCCTCAGGTCTAACCTCTTTTGTCGTCTATCGAAAGCGCGTTACACGGCCGTCAGAAGAGTTGATATTCTGCAACTCCTCTGGTTCACTGGTTCAATATTTTCTTTCGCTGTCTTGCTATTTTGGGCTGCTGTTTTCACTGTTTTTGTTGCTATTTTTGCTGTTTTTGCTGCTGTTTTCGCTATTTTTGTGGTGGTTTTAAAGTGCAGTTTGGGGGATGTTTTGTGGTAAATAGGGGCTGTTTTGGGGCTGTTTTGGCGTGATTATAGGGCTGTTTTCTGGGCAGTTTTGGGTGTGTTTTCTGGGTAGTTTTTGGACGCAATTTAAGGGTGGTTATGCGGCAGTTTTGGACAGTTTCTGCCAAGGTATTAACTGGACAGTTTTAGGCAGTTTTCACGGTGACTAACTGGCAGTTTATGGAGTGGGACTTTGTGCGTTTGATTAAGGCAGAATTATGATGTTGAATTGGGGCTGTTTGCGTTGATTTGTTGGCTGGTTAGGGGGCAGGTTTTGTGTGCGTGAAGGAGGGCTGATTGAAGGCTATGGTCAGTGAGCAAAATGATAGATCCTAATATGTGTGTTGAATGTGTCTAGTCGGTGAGTGTGTGCACGTTGAACGTGGGCTCTGAGTGCGTGTAAGGTGTGTGCATGGCTAGGTTTGTTTAGGGCCGAGAAGACTATGGTTTGTGATGCTGAGGGAGAGATGAAAGGAGATGTCCAGAGAGAGGTTAACGAGAGGACGTGAGCTTGTTAAGTTTTGTTGTTATTTATGACGATGGAGTCGTGAAGCTGAAGCCTGAAGCGTGAAGCCTGAAGGTGGGTGTTGTCGTTATTTTGGTGAGGCCCAGAGTGGCGAGAGAGGTAATGGAGAGAGGGGCTGCGTCTAGAGAGAGGTTAGAGACGAGGGTTAGGTTTTTTTAGGGTTTCCTTTATTGTGGTCTGCCGAGTGAAGAGAAGATAGAGAGAGGAAGAGCGTGAGTCTGGTTCAGGGTTTCTCTTCTTGATCAAACCTAGTGAACGTGGGGAAAGAGAGAGATAGCGAGAGGGAATTAGGGTTTTCTTTTTTTTTTGATCTGTTGTGCCGAGAGTTGAAGGAAAATAGAGTGTTAGGCTAGGGTTCGTTTGGGTTCTTAGGGTTTGCTACCCATGCATGCCGAGAGAGAGAGTAGGGCATGTGTGCTAGGGTTTATTGGTTTTCATGCATGAGTGATGAGAGAAGATGATGGAGCGAGAGAGAGAAAATGGCTTTAGGGTTTTTTTTTTGTGAATTGTCGTGAGTTTCAAATGAAGAAAGAGGGCCGTGAGTTCAGAGAGAGAAGAAGATGAATTGTGGGGGATTGAGAAGTGAGTTCTAAGGTTTGGTTTATGTCTCTTTTTATAGGAGTGGTTAGGGTTATCCTTGTATGGGTAGGAAAAAGATTTGTGCATTAATGGGAGATATTTTTAATTAGTATGTGATAAGGAAAAATCTTTTAATTATGTCTTGAGGGGGTTTGGGCTAAGGATGTGTTTTAAAACGGAGGTCCAACAAGCGAACCCGCAGCTGCTCCAGCGAATTAAATCCAACAATGTGTCAATTCTTGACTCTTCCCTTTCGACGTCCGTTTCCCGCGGCTTCCACAATTAAAGAGGTAGTGTCTCCATATGAGACTCATCATCGGAACTTACATGCAAAAATGCAGTGCCTACAGGGGGAAGAAGTGCTTTCGAATGAGGTAGTTGAAGAGCAAATGGTCGCTGGAGAGGTTGAGGAAGAATAAGTTCTTACAGAGAAACATGTTGAAGCTGTTGAAGACCATGGATTGCTTGAGGTTGACCCAATTTCTACTTCTCTTGCCCAAACTTCTGAGGTTCCATCTGCGGATGTTCAACCTTCTACTGAAGTTCCAGTGACCGAAGAGCTCACAGAATGAATTATACAATTTGTTGTTTACTCCTTTTTTTTGTTGTTTATGTAATGGAAACTTTAAAACTTGAATGAAAGTGTTTACTTTTTGGTCAATTCCTAAGTTTTTCATTCTTGTTTTGTCGCATGGGTTTCAGAATGTTAATAATTTGGTTAACAAGATAACATAATATTTCTCATTATCAATCAACTCATCAGCCGAGTGGTTATGACAAAGAGGAAAAATTATTGTTACCGGTAGAATCGTTTGAGATAAACTGCGTTCCAGCTATTTTGGATTGGCATTCCTTCTGTCATTTCCAACTTGTAAGCTCTTTGTCCAATAATTTTTATAATGACATATGGGCCTTCCCAGTTTGGTCCTAGCTTTCCATCTTTGATTTCCTTGGTATTCTGAAAAACTTTACGTAGGACTCAGTCTCATTCTTTAAACATTATGCACCATACATTTTTGTTGAAATACTTGGCCATTCTTTGCTGATGAGAAGCTAGTCGTATGGAGGCTTGTTCTCTTAATTCGTCAACTTTGTCGAGGCTGTAACTCATGAGTTGTTGATTTGAGTCTGTTTCGAGCCATTGGTAACGAGGTGTTGGAACAACTCCTTCGGTTGGAATCACTGCTTCACACCCAAACGCAAGTGAGAATGAGGTTTGTCCAGTCGATGAACATGCAGTAGTTCTGTAGGACCACAAGACTCCTGGAAGTTCATCTGCCCATGCTCCTTTCGATTTCTCCAATCTTTTCTTCATTGTGTTCATGATCGTCTTGTTGGATGATTCAGCTTGACCATTAGTTTGAGGAAAGCGTGGGGTCGAAAAGCTTAGTTTAATTCCCCAATTATTGCAGAAGTCTTGGAAATGGTAGCTGATGAATTAGGATCCCCGTTGTCGGTTACAATTTCTCTTGGTAATCTGAATCGACAAATGATGTTTTTCCAAATGAAGTTTTGTACTTCTCTATCTCGTATCTTGGCAAAGGCTTCTGCTTCGATCCATTTGGAGTAGTAATCCATAAGGGCGAGCATGTAGACTCGCTATCCTGGGGCGATTGGGAGTTTTCCAACGATGTCCATTCCCCATTTCATGAAAGGCCAAGGTGACAGAATCAGGTTGAGCTTCTCTGGTTGTAAGTGTGAGACTGGGGAAAATCTTTGACACTTCTTGCATCTACGGGTGAATTCGACTGAATTTGCCCGTATAGAAGGCCAATAGTACCCTGTCATGTGGGCTCGACATGCTAGGCTTCTTCCACCTGAATGGTTTCCGCATTCCCCTTCATGTAGCTCAGCTAATACATACTGGGCTTCCTCTAGAGTAAGACCTTTAAGGTAGGGACCAGATAGGGACCTCCTTAAAAGTTATCCATCATGTAGTGTGAATGTGGTAGCTTGTCGTTGAATCTTTCGAGCCTTCGTTTTATCTTCTGGTAGTATGCCACTTTGCAAATATTTTACAATTGGAGTCATCTATGAGTCACCTGGTGTGATTATGGTAACTTCTTCGACTCATTCTTTCCAAATTGCTGGCCACTACAAGTATACGACTGGGATGGATTGGATTTTATCCATTTAATTGTCGAACCAAGAGTGGCTAATGCGTCTGCATATGTATTTTCATTTCTAGGGATTTGAGAAATAGTTAATTCCTCAAACGTCGACTGAAGTTACTTTAACTTTTGTAGATAAGAGGCCATCTGTGAGTCTCTAGCTTGATATGAACCCTAGAATTGGTTGACAATTAATTGAGAATCTGACTTAACTTCGATCTTTTTGGCTCCAAGCTCTTGGGCCAAGTTTAGGCCGGCTATGAGGGCTTCGTACTCGGCTTCATTGTTGGAGACTCTGAAGCCGCACTTGACTACCTACTGCATCACCTCGCCTTCGGGAGTGGTAATCACAGTCCCTAACCCACACCCATGCTTATTGCTTGAACCATCGATTGCAAGTTTCCATGTGGTCGAATGATGAATACAATGGATTTCTTGTTCAACTGGTGCCTGTAGACTGGGATTGAAGTCAGCTACAAAATCTGCGAGGGCTTGTGATTTTATCACGGTGCGTGGTTGATATATGATGTCGTGTTCTCTAAGCTCCACAGCCCATTTCTTCAGTCTCCCCGAAAGCTCAGGCTTATGGAGTATGCTTCTACGATGTATAAACAATGATTGAGTGCCCTTGAAAATATGGTCGTAGCTTCCTAGCTTCCGCTACTAAAGCCAGAACCAATTTTTCCATATAAGGGTAGCGGGACTCCGCATCTAATAATGCCTTACTCACATAGTAGACTGGGAGTTGTGTCCCCTTTTCTTCTCTGATCAAGACTGCACTTACCGCTCGTTCTGAAACTCCTATGTAAAGAAATAGCCTTTCATTGTCGAGTGGCTTTGATAACAAAGGTGGGGAAGACAAGTATCGTTTAAGCTCTTTCAAAGCTTCCTCGCATGCTGGAGTCCATTCAAAGTTCTTTGCTTTCTTTAAGGCGGAGAAGAATAAAAAACTTTTATCTGTTGACTTGGAGATAAATCGGTTAAGTGAAGCGATTCTTCCAGCTAGTCGCATGACATCTTTGGCATTGGTAGGAGATGGAATATCGAGTATGGATTTGATCTGAGCTGGATTGGCTTCTATTCCTCGTTGTGTGACCATGTACCCAAGAAATTTACCTGGAGCGACACCAAAAGTGCATTTTATCGGATTCAATTTTAGACCATATCTCCTCATTATGTCGAATGCCTGCACCAAATGTGATAGATGTTGTTCGGCCTCTAATGATTTTACCAACATGTCATCTATATAAACTTCCATAGTTTTCCCAATTTCTTGAGAAAACATTTTGTTAACCATGCGTTGATAAGTGGCTCTAGCATTCTTGAGGCCGAATGGCATCACTTTGTAATAATATATGCCTCTGTTGGTGACAAATGCAGTCTTCTCTTGGTCGTCTGGATGCATGAGGATTTGATTGTAGCCTGAATACGCATCCATGAAACTTAGCAATTCATGGCCTGTTGTAGCATCAACCATCGAATCAATATGAGGCAAAGGGAAAGAATCCTTGGGGCATGCTTTGTTCAAATCACTGAAGTCGATGCAGACTCCCCATTTCCCATTCTTGTTTCGTACTATCACCATATTTGCTAACCACTCTGGTAATTGGACCTCCTTGATGGCTCCATTTTGTAATAAATTTTGGATTTCTTCGTCAATAATCTGATTTCTCTCCGGAGTGAAATTTCTTCTCTTCTGTATGACAGGAGGGTAGCTTGGGTCCACATGGAGCTCATGGGTGATTAACTCGGGGTCGATTCCAGTCATATCTTCGTGAGACCATGCGAAACAATCATGCCGCTTCATTAATAAATCAATTAAGTTCGCTCGTAGCTTGGATCTAGATTAGCTCCAATCTGTGCTTTGTGATCTGCATGTTGTGGGTGAATTTAGACCTAGTCAAGCTCCTCTATGCTTGGTAGATCTTGTGGTGAAGCACTAGATCCCTTCATTAATTACTATGATGACTGAGGTTTTGCTTTCAAATTCGTCTGGTAACAACTTCTGGAAGCAGATTGATCTCTTTTTATCTCTTGGATTCCCCACCTTATGGGAAATTTAAGCACTTGATGGTAAGTAGACGGGACTGCCCTTATCTCATGAATCCAAGGTCTGCCAACAATTAAATTGTAGGCGGAAGGACAATCGATAACAATAAAAGTTGTCATTTTATTGATTCCTCCTGCGTAGACTGGGAGAGTTATCTCCCCTATGGTGAATTTCTGTTCGTCGCTGAATCTAATAAGAACTGTTGACCTCATATTGATCTTTTCTATCTCGGATTCCATGTCAGAAAGGGCAGTTTTGAAGATGATGTTTGCTGATGAACCCGTGTCAACTAGAACTCATTTGACCATAAAGTTTGCAACCTGCAAGGAAATCACCAGCGCGTCATGATGAGGATTCATTTGATTGGAGTTGTTGTCGTCCAGAAATTCAATCGTTAGGTTTGTAAACATCCCCTCTATTGACATAGTTTAATGGAAAAAACCCATTGCTGTTTCTCTGGTATGTCATTTCGTGGCTGAGTATGAGATACCGCTGACTTCGGATCCACCCGAAATAAAACTTACAGTATTGTTGATTGGTGGTGGTGGTGTGGGGCCATCTTCTTTCTTGTTTCTCCGGGCCATTGTAGCTTTTCCCTTCTCTGAGAGCAAATCTTTCAAGTGTCCTTTATTCAGACACTCTAATACTTCCAATCTCAGTGACACGCAATCTACTGTCGTATGTCCATAATCCCGATGAAATTCACACCATTTGCCGGTATCTTTCTTAGCAGAATAATCTCTAGAGCGTGGGGGCCATCTTACTTCGCTCCCCATCTTCTTGAGGACCAAAACCAGTTCTCCTGGGGAAACAGTGAAATTGTAGTCTGGGAGTTTTTCCCTGTTACGGACTTGTCTTGTACCATGTATGGCAAGGGTTGACGCTTGAAGTCTCAGTTGAAATATCGATGCACCTTTTGATGTTTCTTCCTATCTGTTGGACGTGGTGGTTTGTTGGGAAGTTCTTTGTATCGTTTGGTAGTATCTTGGGTACCATTGTACTGCAAACTAGAAGAACTCTCCTTCTTTTTGTTCCTCTTGTCTTCTTCCCACCTAATTTCAATTTGAGCTCGAGCTATGGCTTGATCCATCGTGTAGCATCGAAATTTAGTGAGTTTTTTTGTAGAGTCCACTTTCTAAAAGAAAACCATTTCCGAATGCTTCTACTTCAGTAGGCTAATAGAGATCTGGGATAATTATCATTTCTTTATTGAAGCGGGCCACGTAGCTTCGCAAATACTCTCATTTTCTTTGTTGGATGGCGTAAAGGTCGTCTAAAGTCTTTTCAATCTTGCAAGAACTTGCAAAATGCTCTACAAACTTATCTGCCAACTGTTGGTATGACCCAATAGACCTGTATGGGAGATTGATGATCCAAGTTAGGGCTGAACCCGCCAATGTTTCTCCAAATCCTCTGCACATTCCAGCTTCCCACTGTCGAAGGGTTAGGCATGTTGACATCATCTTATACTTGTAATGGATGATGTGGTCGTCTGGGTCAGTCGATCCGTCATACATTTTCATATCCGAATGACTGAACTTCCTTGGTAATTCTACAGAAGTGATAGTCTCAATAAACGGTGTGTCAGAAATTATCTCGGCTCTACTTTTCCTTATTAGTAGTTTGACACTTGGAAGGCTGGACAAGATTGCTTCTTTGAACTCTAACATTTCTTTGCGCATGTTGGAAGTGACTTGCTGAGCCTGGTCGACTGAAGAAATTGACGCACTTGTATGATTTCTTGGATGGTCACCTGGGGAAGGATCATCATTTGCCACATCATTGAATGTCTCCAAAAGATTGGATGGAGCCATATGATTGTTGGGATTGTCGGGAGAATCACATTGTTAAGAGGTGGAAGAGATTAGTTCCAACTGCTTCTGAAGGTTTATGTTGGGGCTTCGCATGGTCAGGTTCTCCTCCTCCAAAGTTTGTAATCGTTCTTGCAGCATAGTTATTTGGGCTACAATTGGATCTGGCGTCTGCTCGCTGCTTGAAGCCATGAGTGATAGTGCTTTAGGAACCGTAGACTGAGAAATCTTTGCTGGCTATGAATCACTAAGGGCCCCATAGTGGGCGCCAAATTATGGATGCTGGATTTCGATCGAGGTCCACAATCGAGAATTCGTAGGTTGGGGCACTAGCGATCCTGCAAAACAAAGGTAGAGCGAACGGGGAGTATACTACCCACCGGTGTGGTGGGTGCCGGGGGCACTCCGATGCTCAAGTCAGTAGTATGAAATGAGTAGTAAATAAGTAAAATGTGATAACAAGGTTTGTTATTACCTTATCTTTATTTGGATGGCCGTGAGGGCGGTGGAAGATGTTTAGGGAATAGAAAGCTCAGAGAGTTTGTGTCAGATAGCAGAGGCTTGTATGTGAGAGGTGAAGCTTTGATGCCTTGCACTACGAATTCTGCTTCTATTTATAGGTGGAGAAAGATGAATTCTTTAGTTTAGCATATGGGAAAGGGGTCCCCATAACATGTTTAAGAAGTAAACTTTCGGTGATCATGAATCTCTGCATGTGGAGGATATATATCATGTTTAGAAAAAAAAAAGGGAAATAATTGGTAACGAATTGAGGTGTGTTTTATGTTGTCTCTTGGTTTGACTTTATATGTGTAGCCTTATGTGCAAATGGTATAAAGTCTTTTTAGGCTTTGCTTTGGGTTTTCCAAAATGACGTTAAGCTCTCTAGGCTGGGCCTCTATTTGGCATTGGGTTCGAAAGAAAAGACGATTTTGCCCCTAGTCCAATTTTAGCTCGTACAGTTATCATCACATGCTGTCGACAATCATCATCGACACATTTCATTACTGATGTCAGCATCACAATGCACACAAGTTCACGCATCGCGACGCCGAGCTGATAATTCTACCGACAGACACGTGTCATCATCTCCGGAAATCCCATGTCGCGCGTCAACAATCAATGGCGCGTTGCGACGCGCAATATTCCATGTGTCACGACACGCAATACCAAACTTTGCCTATAAATTGAGGCCGAAATCAGAATTCCAATTCATACATTAATCTGAGGATATCCTTAAGAATACTAAGAAGATTGTATCTTGTTTGTTTATTTACAGCTTTCTATATTTAATTTTTTATTTTACGCAATAGTTCTTTCTTTACTTTACTTTTCAGTCTTTATTTTTACTTTTAAGTATGATGAGGTAACTCCCCTCTGCTGATGTGAAAGGTTATGATTTTATTACTAATATTTATATTAATATCCTTTAATTATAATATATAAATTATTTAAAACCTAACTAAATGGGATATCGCCTTTATGGTCGGTTGGACTTAATTAAATTGATTTTAACCTGACTAAATTGGATACCGCCTTTATGATCGGTTGGAATTAATCATAAATCTGACTTAATCAGGATACCGCCTATATGGTCGGTTGGTAATGTCAAGCAAAGTTTATATATTATAATAAAGGAGATATCTATAATATAAGTAATAAAATTGGATCTTCTAACCCCTGTATTTTCTTTGTTGCTTTATTTACCTTTTTAATTTCCAAGCTCTATTTTATGTCATTTACTTTATTTAAGCTTTTACTAGTCCTAGATATTTGTTGTAACTAAATACCATATCTAGGGTTGTGATGAATTCCAATATCACCGGTTTATAAGTGGTAATTTTACGTTTTGGGTAATATAAAAGTTTATTGATTCATTCTTAAACTTAATGCTTCTTGTTAACTGACCATTAATAAGATTGATTTGGTAAACTTAAAATGAACCTGGAAAAGGGATTTTAGGTTTCAGCCTTAGACTCAATAGCTCACGATCTCACCTTGGGGCAAGAGACTCTTAGGAAGATTTCCTTACAGGATAGGAATATACTTGTCGGGCGGGGGTGGCCATAATTGGAACTTAATCTTAATGAAATCAGATAACTTGGTTAACATAGGAATATGATTAATTGGGTTATACTGGGTATTTGCATCTGACCATCAGAAGAGGCTTTTGCATAAATTCATGTTCCAGGTTAATAAACCGATATATTACAAAAATGTGAGATAACCACTTTATCTTTAAAAGATATTGGAAGGAATCACAACCCTAGATAGTTTTATAATATTGAATTTTCCTTTAATTTACATTCGCACTATTTTATTACTTGTTTTAGTTTAAAATCACCATCCAATCAACAAACCAATCTATTAGGTACTCGTAAATATTTAACTTCATAAATTAATAGCTAAGGTATTAAGTCCTCGTGGGATCGATACATTCTATACTACTTGAGCGATACGTGTGCTTGCGTTACATAAGTGATTTCACCGATCAAGTTTTTGACGCCGTTGTCAGGGACTTATTTATCTTTCACTATTAGTTTTAGGGTTAGATATTTTTACTTGTGTCTAATTTGTTTTCATTTATTATTTCTGTTTTTTTTGTGTTTCATGTTTCTCAGACAATACATGAGAAGAACCAGAAGCTTTGAAAATCGTCCGCTTGACCCAGAGATTGAAATAAACATAAGACAATTGAGAAGGAAAATGCGAGAAGGCCAAAAAGCAATCATCAACATGGAACATGAACCTTTGGAGGTTGTACCACCAATTCCCATTCGAGACAGAGGTTGTTGACGACTTCATTTCATGTATTATACTTCCTCATTTACCAGCAAATGCATGTGATATCAAAACATGCATTCATATGATACAACGGTCAGTTCAATTTGGGGGGAATGCAACTGAAGATCCTAATGCCCACATCAGCAACTTCCTGGCAGGTTACGGCACATTCAATTACAACCGAGTGGCAGAAGAAGAAATGAGACTACGTGTTTTCCCATATTCCTTGAAAGATAGAGCTAAGGCTTGGCTACATTCACTACCAACAGGTTCCATCACAACTTGGAACACTCTAGCCATCAAATTCCTTACAAAGTACTTTCCCCCAGCCAGAACTGCAAAAATGAGGAATGACATTACATCCTTTGTACAACATGACTCAGAATCTCTCTGCGAAGCTTGGGAAAGATACAAGGAATTGCTCCAGAAATGTCCTTACCATGAGATTGCAAAGTGGATACAAGTCCAAACCTTCTATAATGGACTTTCTAGACTAATGAGAACCACAATTGATGCTGCTGCTGGAGGAGCTTTAATGGCAAAATGAGAAGATCAGGCTTGGGACTTAATTGAAGAAATGACCAACAACAATTCTTTGTGACCAACAGAAAGGAGCATGATCCAACGAATAGCAGGAATTTACGAAGTTGGAGCCAACACAGCAATGAATGCCAAGCTCGATCAGATATGCAAACTCATGGAAACTCTTAGCATGAAGATTAATGTTGTATCCACAAGTTTACCATATGGAGGAGCACCAGAGACAAACCAACATGATGAGACGATGAATTATGTCAACAATTTCAACAGACAGGGGAACAATCCATATTCCAACACCTACAACCCAAGTTGGAGGAATCATCCCAATTTCGCATCAGGGTAAATTAACAATCCACCACCCGGATTCCAACAGCAAAATAAAGGCCATGAGTATGAAAAAGAACCAGGAATAGCAGAATTGCTGGCCCAAATGAAATAGCAACAAGCAACATATGATGCTATGTTTCAATCCCAAGTAACATTGATTCAAAGTCAAGCAGCATCTTTGAAAGCACTGGAGAATCAATTGGGACAACTGGCCAATGCTCAGAGTTACAGACCGTAAGGTACCATTCCTAGCAACACAGAACCAAATCCAAGAAAATGGGGAAAGAGCAATGTCATGATATCACTTTGAAAAGCGGTACTGAAATCAACAAAAATGTTGGAGTCAAGGCAACGGTTGAGGAAGTTCTAAAAGAAAGCAGCGAAGCAGATCAACAGATGGAGGAAAAACAGGCAAAAGCAAATAATTGAGAAAAATTCACTCCACCTCCACCTTTTCCACAACGTCTCCAGAAAAAAAAAAACTTGACAAACAATTTGCTCGATTCTTGGAGATCTTCAAAAAGATTCATATCAACATTCCAATTGCAGAAACGTTGGAACAAATGCCAACTATGTCAAATTCATGAAAGATATTCTTTCACGAAAGCAGAGATTGGGAAATTACGAGACAGTAGCACTGACAGAAGAATACAGTAACATCATTCAGAGGAAGCTTCCCCCAAAGTTGAAAGATCCTGGCAGTTTCACCATTCCTTGCACCATAGGAGAACATAACTTCGGTATGGCTTTATGTGATTTCGGTGCTAGTGTTAACTTGATGCCTTTTTCTATTTACAGGAAATTGTAAATTGGAGAAGCAATGCCTACCTCAGTCTCTCTGCAACTTACTGATAGATCGCTCACATTTCCGAGAGGTGTCATTGAAGATGTGCTGGTCAAAGTCGATAAACTCATTCTCCCAGCAGACTTTATTATCCTTGATATGGAGGAAGATGAAGACGTGCCCATCATCATCGGGAGACCATTATTGGATACAGGTCGAACCATTATTGATGTACAAAAAGGTGAACTAACCATAAGGGTACAAGACCAAGAAGTAAAATTCAATGTTTTCAAAGCCATGGAATTCCCGAATGATGAAAATAATGAGTAATATTTCAGACTTGATGTGATAAATAGTATCGTCCAAAACTCCAATGCAATGCAAAGTTCCACTGACAGACTTAAAGCATGTCATATACTTGTGGAGCTTGAAGATAAAGCGTATTGCACACTGAAGAAGTCAAATCTTGATCTACAAGCAACTGAAGATAAACGGTTCCACCAACTCAATGAATTGGAGGAATTTAACATACAACCTTTCGAGAATGCCAAACTATACAAAGAAAATTCCAAGAAGAGACATGATGAGAAGTTAGTGCGCATACAACTGGAACCGGGGCAGCGGATATTGTTCAGCAAATCAAGGTTGAAATTTTTCCCTGGAAGGTTAAAATCACGGTGGTCATGTCCATTCTTAATCACTCAAGTTTTACCAGATAGAACCGTTGAGTTACATGATCCCAATTCTAATGAAACATTCAGGGTTAAAAGTAAGCATGTCAAGCACTACTGGGGAGAATCATTTAAGCGATAAAAAAAATTGTCACACTTTCAGATCCAGCCTAATGTATGGGCAATCATGTCTAGCTGACGACGTTAAACTCAGCATTAACAGAGAGGCAACACATGCAATTTGTGTATATATTAAGATTTGGTGTGTTTTATTTTTGTGTGTTTAAATTTTGTAGGTAAAGTCACATTTCATGATGGAAGACGTTCTCGCAAATCTTCACAAGTAATTTCCTTCTCTCCCTCAAAACTCTCTGATGAAAGTCTACAAAGCTCGCATGGAACGAATGAGACTTATGATGATCAAAGGTATTCCTAATGACATTTGTTGGTTAATTGAAGCACGGGTCTGATTGGCAGGTGAGTCATCTGACTCTTTTATTTCATATCTGCCTAGTTTAGGAAGAAACACATATGCTAAGAAAAGAAGAGCTAAAAGAATGGGTGTTTGCTATAAATATGCATGCATGACATGTACTACTCGTTATCGTTCTTTAGGAATGATGTCTGATAATCGTGAAGATAAAATTAAATTCATTAGGGATGGCTTGAGTAAGGAGTCTTTGGATGTCATATCATTGACTCTTGAGACGCATCCCAGTGGATATGTGCATCACGTAATTCACATGTTATATATATAATTTCGAAAAGAAAGACCACAATTAAGTCTCGGGAATCTAACTCTAAAAGACTTTGTTTGCCAATTTATAAGAAAATTGGATGGAAAGCTTGTCCATGAAATATAGATGTCAATCAAGCTGTTACTTCTTGTAAATATTATTATCTCTTTGTATTTATCTAATAATTGGGATTTGTTTTGTTATTTTCTTTTATTTTCTCCGACAAGATCCAGACTTTTTGACTTTCGCGATATATTTTACAGTTTAGTTAATAATTATCATTTGGAAGGTACTAGTGCTATTATTACTCATCCTTTTTCAGGTTCTATAAATTCAGACATCCAGAGTTGAGAATTAAATAAAAAAATGGAAGCAACTTCAAGAAGACAAGTTGTAAGCATCTGTGTGTTTTACGGTACTAGTGTTGATTCTAAGCCAGAATTTGTTGCGGCAGCACATGAATTGGGTAGAGTCATAGTTGAAAGGAATATGCACTTAGTAAATGGTGGTGGAAATCTTGGACTAATGGGGTACGCCCGAAACCTTTGGCAGAGGTGAATCTTATAGGACCATCAAACGAAGAGGAACTTCTCATACCATGTATGTCTGAACGACTGGTTGAAATGATTAATCGTGCTAATGTTTTTATTGCTTTGCCAGGAGGTTTGGGCACGATGGAAGAAATATTTACAGTGCTATCTTGGGCGAACTTGGATATACACCAAAAACCAATTGGACTGTTTAACATTGATGGATTTTAGGATTTTCTTTGTGTGTTTCTTGATGATGTCCGGAGAAATGAGTTCATGTCAAAACCTGTAAAAGATATCTTTTTCACTGCCAGAACTGTCCATGATTTAATTGACCAAATCTTAGCCTTTGAACCACAAATTGACCATATCCTTTCCAAGATAAACTGGTCCGATAATGATTGTGGTAAAAAGCATCGGATAAATCTGGATCTTAACCTTTAATTTTCTTTTTAATTGTAAAATTTTAGCTAACTAGGTATTGTCTTATAAACTCTTCTTCTACTTTTTAGACATTGGGGACAATGTCTCAATTAGGTTTGGGGGAGGGGAATAGTTGATTAGTATCTTATTTTTATTTTTTTTAGTTGTGTTGTTTTTATTTGGTTTTTAGTCAAAAATTTTCAAAAATTCAAACAAATTAAAAAATATATATAAAAAAATATTTTGTGTTTTTATGTTTTTAACTTGACTAATCAGGTAAAATTGGTGTGAGATAGCTGTGTAAGGAATTTCCACTCCTGAGACGTATCTTAACATATTTCGTAACAAGTTAATTTTTGTTTATTTCCTTTTGAATTATTTAATTTGTGAAATTCTCCATAAAACTGACTAAAATGAATCTTCATATGCTCAGTTGACATATATTTTCAACATGCATGGTAACATAAGGCTATAAGTTGTAATTGAAAAGTTTGTAATATTCAGTGCTCTAGTTTAATTGGAGGAAGCATATAAAAAGCAATGGAATAATAATTAAAAAAAAATTACATCTGAGATCCGAGTTATTAAGTCCGTATGGGTGTTTTAACACCTAGTGCCCTAAAGCCAACTGGTTTGGGAGTCACTGGCCCAAAACTCGCTACATGGATTGAATATGTTGTAAAAAAAAAAGATATCTTAAATTCGAGTAATTAAGTCTGTAAGGGTGTCTTAACACCTAGTGCCTTAAAGCCAACTGGCTTGGGAGTCACTGGCCCAAAGCTCGCTACATGAATTGAAGATATTATGTGAATAAATAGATAAAAAAAATCATAAAAAAAAATCCATTGCCAAAAAAATGTGTGAATTCTAATATAACTTTAAGACAAAAATATTATTCTCTTTTCAACTACACTTATGAATATTGTGGGCACAATGATTTGATTAATACCTTGTTGGTTGTATATATGGAGAATGATAAAAATAATCGGAGAATTTACTTATTTGGTAATTTAGAAAGAAAGAAAATAACTACTAACTTGGATAAGAAGTTTCACTTGTTTAGTCACTAATTTGTCTATTCTCTTTTCTTTTGTCTTTTTGTTTTTGTGTGCATTAGATTGACGTTTGTGGGTATCATTACTGTAAGCCCTCATGAGACTACAACTCGTCCACTAAGGACACATAGGGGTTTAAAGGCTTGTTACATACACTAAATGCAAATGTGATCCTTACGAAAGTGGCTTAGTTTAATTTTATTTTAAAGTTGTTTATTGTATTTTATTTTGTTGTTTTGCTCGAGGACTGACAAAATATTAGGTTTGAGGGTGTGATAAGCGGTAAATATATCAATATTTAGCGCCCCATTGACTTAATATTTTGTATGGTTTATTGAGTTTTGTGAATATTTTGATGTGTTTTGTGTATTTTGTAGATAAATAAGGTTTCAGGACTCACTGGAATCAAATCGGGGCCAAAACAGCGAAAAATGGACAAAAAGGGCAAAATCATCATTTCGGCATCGCGACGCGCATCACCTCTACGTCGCCACCGCTAACGTGCGCCGGACACGTGTCAAAATTAGAGAAGCTTGCTATCATGTGCACTTGCTAACAAGCACCCGCCACGTGTCAACATCATAGACAATCAGCTAAAATAAGTCGGACACGTGTTATCATCACATGCTGCCGACAATCATCATCGACACGCGTCATTATTGACGTCAGCATCGCGACACACACAAGTTCACACGTCGCGACACCGAGCCAATAATTCAGCCAATAATTCTGCTGACACACACATGTCATCATCTCCGGAAATCGCATGCCACACGTCAACAATCAACGTCGCGTCGCAAAGCGCTTGCCTATAAATTGAGGCCAAAATCAGAATTCCAACATTCTTCTGGGGATTTCCTTAAGAATATTATATCTTGTTTGTTTATTTACAACTTTCTGTATTTAATTTTTTATTTTACGTAATAGTTCTTTCTTTACCTTACTTTTCAGTCTTTATTTTTACTTTTCAGTATGAGGAGGTAACTACCATATGCTGGGGTCAAAGGTTAAGCTTTTATTACTAATATTTAGATTAATCTCCTTTAATTATAATATATAAACTATTTAAAACCTGACTTAATGGGATGCCGCTTTTATGGTCGGTTGGACTTAATTAAATTGATTTTAACCTGACTAAATTGGATACCGCCTTTATGGTCGGTTGGAAATAATCATAAATCTGACTTAATCAGGATACCGCCTATATGGTCGGTTGGTAATGTCATGCAAAATTTATATATTATAATAAGGGAAATATCTAAAATAGAAGTAATAAAAGTGGATCTTCTAACCCCCAGTATTTTCTTTATTGCCTTATTTACCTTTTTAATTTCCAAGCTCTACTTTATGTCATTTACTTTATTTAAGCTTTTACCAGTCCTAGATATTTGTTGTAACTAAATACCGTATCTGGGATTGTGATGAATTCCAATATCACTGGTTTATAAGTGGTAATTTTACGTTTTGAGTAATATAAAGGTTTATTTATTGAGCCTTAAGTTTAATGCTTCTTGTTAACTGGCTATTAATAAGATTGATTTGGTAAACTTAAAATGAACTTGGAAAATGGATTTTAGGTTTCAGCCTTAGACTCAATAACTCACGATCTCATCTTGGGGCAAGAGACTCTTAGGAAGATTTCCTTACAGGATAGGAATATACATGTCGGGCGGGAGTAGCCATAATTGGAACTTAATCTTAATGAATTCAGGTAACTTGGTTAACATATGAATATGATTAATTGGGTTATACTGGGTATTTGCATTTGACCATCTGAAGAGGCTTTTGCATAAATTCGTGTTACAAATTAATAAACCGATATATTACACAAACGTGAGATAACCACTTCATCTTTAAAAGATATTGGAAATAATCACAACCCTAGATAGTTTTATAATATTGAATTTTCCTTTAATTTACATTCGCACTGTTTTATTACTTGTTTTAGTTTAAAATCACCATTCAATCAACAAACCAATCTATTAGGTACTCGTAAATATTTAACTTCATAAATTGATAGCTAAGGTATTAAGTCCTCGTGGGATCGATACATTTTATACTACTTGAGCGACACGTGCGCTTGCGTTACGTGAGTGATTTCACCGATCATTAGGCAAAAGTGTTATATGTTGAACATGTTGGGGAAAAAACTGCGTAATACATCTTTGTATTGAAAAACTTGAGTTAAAATAAAATAAGTTGAATTCCAACGAGTTGGAACATCTCTTGAAAATTTTACCAATTTAACACCATTTAATTTACAAAACTTGGTCTATTCTCTTCTGACATTAGAATATGACCAAATACAATTATGTGTAATATTAATAGGATTAATGTGATGTTCTAAAAAATTCAGACCATCTTGAACACATAAATTAAGGACGTAACATGTGCGATGAATATGAAAAAATCAACCCCCTAAATTTGGTTGACATATTTCTTTTAAATCTCTAATTTATACAGTATTTGCAGATGCATTATCAAAACCAATTGCTAAAATTTTACCTAATAAACCATATTCATAAAAATTACTTTAATCAATTGATGAGCGGAAAATATATCAATATTTACCGCCCCTTTTACTTAATATTTTATTTAGTTTCTAGGGTTTGATGAACGTTTTGATGTGTTTTAGTTTATTTTACAGATAAAATAATATTGGGACTCAATGGAATCATTTAGGAAGAAATGTGAGTGAAATAAGGGTAAAAATTGGACTTGACATATTAATTTTGGAGATTGGAAACTTGAAAGGGTGTTCTAACGAAATACAGTTTCGGAAATTCTAATTTTGCGTAATTGTCGTATTTTGGGAATAACTTTTTACTCCAATATCGGATTGAGCTGATTCAAGTTCCAGATTAAACCAGACTCAAAGATCTACACCTTTGAAGAATTAAATAATTTCGAATTCTGAAGATTTCATGACCGAAATTGATGAAACATTCGGAAGTGTGTTATGTGTAATTATTAAAGTCATTTTCAAAGCAAAAAAATAAATAAAAAATAAAAAATAAAAATAGTCAAACTTCCACCAAACATGATAGCAATTAGTGGAGAAATTAGCGGAGGATTTTGTGGAGCAATAATAATGGATTTGGTGGAGCATTTAATAATGGATTTGGTGGAGGTAAAATTTTACCTATAAATACCAAGTCATTTCATTTGTAAATTCCTACTTTCTTCTTTGAAATTCCTTATGAATAACTAAGAAGATTGTATCTTGCTTGTTTATTTATAGCTTTCAGTAATTAATTTCCACTTTCGCACTTTCTTTTATTTACTTTTAAGTCTTTACTTTCCTCAATTTACTTTTACGCAATGAGGAGGTAACTCCCCCTTGCTGGGGTAAAAGGTAAAGCTTTTATTATTGCTATTTAGATTAATCTCCCTTAATTATAATATAATAAACCCGACTTAATGAGGATACCGCCATATTGGTCGGTTGGTAATTAATTATAAATTGGTTATAACCTGACTAAGCATGGATACCGCCTGGTTGGTCAGTTGGTAATTAATTATTAATTTGACTTAATTAGGATACCGCCTATATGGCTGGTTGGTAATTATCACGCAAAGTTAATATATTATATTAAGGGAGATATCTAAAATAGTAGTAATAAAAGTGGATCTTCTAACCCAACATTTTCTTTTATTATATTTTTACTTTATTTACTTTCAGCAATTTACTTTTACTTTATTTAATTTCAGCAATTTATTTTTACTTTATTTACTTTCAGCAATTTACTTTTACTTTATTTACTTATAGCAATTTACATTTCAGTATTTAATTTACAGCAATTTACTTTATGTCTTTTATTTTATTTAAGTTTTTACCAGCCCTAGTTATGTGTCATAACTAAGTTAGTTATCTGGGTTGTGATGAAGTCCAATATCACCGGTTTATAAGGGGTTAAATTACGGTTTGGGTAATATAAAGGTTTATTTATTGAGCCTTAGTCTTAATGCATCTTGTTAACTGGCCATTAATAAGATTGATTCAGTAAACTTAAAATGAACTTGGAAAAGAGATTTTAGGTTTAAGAACTTAGACTTAATAGCCCACGATCTTCCTTGAGGATAGATAACCCTTTAATAGATTTCCTTACAGGATAGGAATATACCTGTCGGGCGGGGGTAGCCATAATTGGAACTTAATCTTAATAAATTCAGATAACTTAATTGACATATGAATATGATTAATTGGGTTACACTGTATGTTTGTATCTAAACATCGGAAGAGGCTTTTACATAATTTCGTGTTCCAGGTTAATAAACCAATATATTACACAACCATAAGATAACCTTCATCTTTAAAAATGATATTGGAAAGATTCACAACCCTATTAGAAAGATTCACAACCCTGGATAGTTTTATAAAATTGAATTTTCCTAAATCTACTTTCAAGCAATTTTATTAACTTGTTTTAAGTTTAAAGTCATCATCCAATCAAATAACCAATCCATTAGATACTCGTAAAAATTTGACTTCATAAATTAATAACAAAATATTTTAAGTCCTTGAGGGATCGATACTTTTATACTACTTGAACGATACGTGCGCTTGCGTTATACGTGTGTGATTACGCCGGTCATCATTACATAAATATTTTGTGTAGTATGATGCTCATTAAAAACTCTGAATGCAGTAAATCGTTTTTGCATGTTTCATGATGCATCAATCCAATGACAAGTCACATTCATGTATGAGTGTGTTTGTCAATGGTCACTCCAAATATCAGAACAAATAGAAAGATGACATTTAATATATTTAAATATTCTATTTAAAATAATTTCACCATCTTTGTATAATTTGAAATTGTATCATTTTGTTGTATTTCTAAGCATTTTACATGCAGCAGGATTTAAAATATTTCGAACATAATTAGCAGAAGCAATTTTTTCACCAATACTTAAAAAAAATATTCCATATAAGTAAATTTAACAAATTCTTCTCTATTTTTAGCATTAGAATATTTAAATAAATCTAAAGAACTCGTACCTCTACTATATGAAGCGTACCTAACCATTTGAGTTTGTGTTGTATCAAGTCCAATTTCAACGGCATGATGTATATCCAAGTGCTTGTTCATATTGTCATAACCGCCAGTAAATTAGTAAGATACGCCACAATAGTTGCATATTACTCTTTGACCTTCATTTTCAGTCTCGACCAAATGAAAATGAATTTTGAAAATATCGGAAGATCGAGACTTAACTCTCTTCTCCATGTATAGATACTTTGGCCGCTCTTTTAGGTTGGCACATTGGACATGGTGTTTCTCGGATTAGCTTGTCATTTATTGGGTTAATATTGAGGAATTGTAAAATTAAATTAATAGGATAAATTAAAGATGAGAGAATTGAGAATGAGAGAATTAAAGAAATTGGAAATTGATGTGTTGAAAAAATGAAGAATATGACCTCTATTTATACATTTTGGGATTATTTTTGTGATACATAAATATCCCTTAAAACTAATCGTTTTATTAACGATTCCGGTTCGAACCGTTAGAACCGCCCTGTTCTTTTCGATTCGACTAAGGCATAACATTAATCGAACCAAATAAATTTGGTTCTGATTCCGATTCAGGAACCGGAACCGGCCGATTCGATTTCGGTTCCAAACCAAAACCGTGACCGATTTTACTGGATATGCATGTTTGGAGTTATGATTAATTGGGAGACTTTTGGTTCTTGAGAAATCAATATCTTTTAATGGCCTCCTACTGGCGGCAAGAAATCATCGTGGAGGATGTCAAACGACGAGTGGCAGAAATTCTCCAACCGAATTGTACCTCGAGGCGTGAGATCTGGATATAGGATGGACTCCTCCAATGCTCAACACGGATGGGTCCTTCTGCCCTTGCTCAGAGACTTTACATGATATATGGAAAAGGCCGATTATTTTCTATCAACATTGGGGCGCGTCTAACATACCCAGGGGTATGAGATACCCCTGGGCTCTTCACCGTTGGATCACCTACTGGTGATCCAACGGTGAAGAGAAAAAAAAAAAAATAACCGGTCAAACCGGTAATGTATATTACATATAAATTTCGTTCTCTCTCCAACTCTCTCAAATCCCTCACTCACGATTTCACCATCTCTGAAATCTCTTTTCCCCAAATTTCTTGCCCTAAAATATAAACTTCATCCCCAAATTTCTTTGTTGTTCAATCTGTTGCTGCTACACCTCATCGTTCCTTCTGGTCACAACACCCCTACTCACATTGCTACCGTTTCTCATCACGCCGTTGGTCAGATTGTTCATAGGAGCAGGCTGTTTCGGTGCCCAAAACGCCGTCGTCGTATTGGAGTTCCAAGGTCCTCACAAATCCTACTTCAGTTTTCATTTCTTTGCTTTTAAACTCAGTTATTCTTCCTTTTTTGTTTATTATTGTTATTTATTATCAGAATTTTTGTTTTACAGACTGCTCAGATTTCGACTACACTCCTGGGTCACAAGGCTTCTGTTAACTATACCCACTGGCTTTCTAGTAATAAGTTTGCATTCAAAGGTACCATATTTTTCTTCGTTTATGTTAAAAATCTTTGATTTAGTTTAAAATTTTAGAACTAATTTTTGAGTTAATATGTTCCAAATCAGCATTTCTCTCACAGTTGATGTAGAAGAATGGAATCACATGTGTCATATTGTATACTTCATTCTATAGAATTTGTTGATCTGAAAGCTATGTGATTGCTTTTATCGTGATGTATGGCATATTACTGTTAAAGCCATGAGAGCCATGAGATCCTTGATGATGATCCTTTCATGCAAATATTTTAGATCGGTTTGGTTTAGGTTTCATTTATAGCATATTATTTAATATATTGTCATTTAACTCAAATTTATAATGTGCTGAGCCGTTGAGCCATTCCATTACTATATGTGCCATTGCAGTTTTTATTGAAGCTCGTCCAATGCACCTCTTAAATTGAAAATGGTCCCTGAAGTAACTTAATGATATAACTAACCTAACATTTGATCTTCATGATTCCAATAGAAGAAAAAAAAGATCTTCTATTTAAATTAAATTCACCTTTGATGTTCGTGGTTGTCAAGTTTTTTTCCAACTTTATTGTAATTTACTCATCATTGTTGATGTATTCGTAGTCCATCATCTCTATCATTGGTTGTAAACACCATGGTTAAACAAAAGAGGATTGAAACAAACGAACAACCGCATGGACCGGGCAAGCACGCTTGGTGCTATTATTAGTAAGTTACTAGTTAACCAAATAGTGTCAATAGTTAAATAAGTTTAGTTGCTGATGTACATACAAAATTAATTTGTCTTGTCTCGACAGCAAGTCTGAAGCAAAGCGGTTGAAAGAAGAAGGTCTTAAAGTGACCAAAGAGGTATGCAATTAACTAATTAACTTTTCTTTGTTATTTAACTTTATAGTTTGATTTATTAACCTTATATATATTTTTTGATTTCACTATATTATTTGGTTATAGATAAAAGGTCACATAGGAACGAATTGGAAGAAAATGACATTGGAACAGAAAGTTGCTTTTGTCAACAAGTATAATAAGGAATCTGTCAAGCATGAAAAGCGGCCCTGTGGATTATTACGCGATCCAGTGGATAAGGTAGAAGAGAAAGACCCTGACTACAGAGGAATATCAAGATGCAGTGTCACTCGCTTCTCGAAAATGGTATCCACATTTACTGTTGAACAAGAAGAAGCTGTAAGAGAGCTTGGATTTGGAAGCCTCTTGGGTCTCAGATGTGGGAGAGTGCGACAAGAGTTATGTAGATGGTTGGTTAAACAATGTGACGTGGAGAGAGGGATAATAACACTTAATGGAACTGAATACAGTTTGAATGTTGATACATTTACTGCAATTATGGGTATTGAGGATGGGGGTTCGAACTTTGAGACTTACGGGGACGACAAGGACATAGCTGAGTTAAGAGCCCAGTATTGTACTAGTAAGAAAGGGATCCCAATAGCAATTGTGATTGAGAGACTAAGCAGTAGTACCACTGTTGATAATGATTTCTGTATCCTTTTCTGTTTGTTTGCTATCAGTACTATCCTATGTCCTACTCCTGCCGCATACATCAACCCATATTACCTGCACGTATTGAAAGATGTCAAGTCCATTAGATATAAAAATTGGGCTACTTGGTGTTTTCAGTTTTTATGGAATGGAGTGAAGAAGGTCAATGACAACAAAACTTCTTCAATTAGAGGCTGTGTTTTATTTTTTAATGGTATGCAATTACTAATATTTGATTTGTTTAATTTCGTCATGTTGGTGATACCGACATGCAGTCCATGTTTATCATGATGACATTTATTTGTTTATGCAGATTTTCTACATGTCATCTTCTACCTACCAGCTGTCTTTACCGACGAATGGTTGGCCTATAATGCAGTGGACTGCATCGGAAATAAAAAAAAATTTCAATGGGAGAAAAAATTTGGTGGTTTCGAGAGCAACGCAGTATTATTCCTTTATTAATTTCCTTTTATGGTATATTGCACGTTATCAGTAAAAAATTAATTTTTATTTTTTATTTTTCTTTAGGTTCCCATGAGGAAGGACATTGGCCGGGAAGACAGTTTTGTACGTGGGAAGGAATTCGATCCAGTTATGGGAAGGCTACAGAAAATTGAGGAAACTATAGGAGACCATGCTAAAAAAACCTCCCAAGGCATGAAATTGCTGGAAAATAAAATGGACGAATTGACAAAAAAGATTGATAAAATAGAATCATATTTGTTAGATGTCAATTCACATGTTTGTGGACAACAAGCGCGACCGACTCATGAACCGACATCGGTCCCTATCTTTCAAGCTGCACAACCAGTAGATCCTAAGGAAGTAAATGTCCATGAAAAAAAAAGCAACTAACATTAGTGACTCCTCTCTCGATGACTCATTCAAGTTGAAGCAGAAGATTGAAGCAGCTTTTAATGAATCAATGACCAACCCTAAACCATTTTCCACTCTTTTAAAGGATGAGGTATGAATACAAGCAATAATGTGTTTTCGTTTACTTATTTCTTTTTATTTCAAGATGATTTCTGACTTATTATCTTTTACCTAGTCCTCGCTGGATATAGTTGGACAAAAGGCAGAGGGTCAAGACTCTGACATGTCTTTAATTCCTGATCGGCCATTGAGAAACAGAAAGCCAGGGCCTTACCAGGTCTCCCCATATGATCTGGTTTCAACAGGGGCAATGTCAAAATTTAAAGCTGGTCATTTCTTGGTCAATAAGGCAGTGAGTTCTGATCAGTTGAAGATAATTCAATATTGTTTTAATAAATTCGCTGAGAAAATGTATGAAATCATATACCATCATATACTCAATTCTTTTCAATATAAATTTGATTGAAAATTTGGAAGATGAAACTTTTAGCAATAAACATGTAAATTTGGAAGATGAAACTTTTAGCAATAAACATGCAAAACGAGACCATTGGAAAATTGAAAATCACACATGCAACTATGAGCGTTGAATATGCAACTTCGACCATTACACATGCAACCTTGACCAATAAATATGCAATATTTGGAAGATGAAACTTTTAGCAATAAACATGCAAAACGAGACCATTGAACATGAAACTTAAGCAATAACATGCAATTGCTTATGCCTCGAAAATCACACCTGCAACTATGAGCGTTGAATATGCAACTTCGACCATTACACATGCAACTTTGACCAATAAATATGCAATATTTGGAAGATGAAACTTTTAGCAATAAACATGCAAAACGAGACCATTGAACATGAAACTTTAGCAATAACATGCAATTGCTTCTGCCTCGAAAATCACACCTGCAACTATGAGCGTTGAATATGCAACTTCGACCATTACACATGCAACTTTGACCAATAAATATGCAATATTTGGAAGATGAAACTTTTAGCAATAAACATGCAAAACGAGACCATTGAACATGAAACTTAAGCAATAACATGCAATTGCTTCTGCCTCGAAAATCACACCTGCAACTATGAGCGTTGAATATGCAACTTCGACCATTACACATGCAACTTTGACCAATAAATATGCAATATTTGGAAGATGAAACTTTTAGCAATAAACATGCAAAACGAGACCATTGAACATGAAACTTTAGCAATAACATGCAATTGCTTCTGCCTCGAAAATCACACCTGCAACTATGAGCGTTGAATATGCAACTTCGACCATTACACATGCAACTTTGACCAATAAATATGCAATATTTGGAAGATGAACTTTTAGCAATAAACATGCAAAACGAGACCATTGAACATGAAACTTTAGCAATAACATGCAATTGCTTCTGCCTCGAAAATCACACTTGCAACTATGAGCGTTGAATATGAAACTTCCACCATTAAACATGCAACTTTGACCAATAAATATGCAATATTTGGAAGATGAAACTTTTAGCAATAAACATGCAAAACGAGACCATTGAACATGAAACTTTAGCAATAACATGCAATTGCTTCTGCCTCGAAAATCACACCTGCAACTATGAGCGTTGAATATGCAACTTCCACCATTAAACATGCAACTTTGACCAATAAATATGCAATATTTTGAAGATGTAACTTTTAGTAATAAACATGCAAAACAAGACCATTGAACATGAAACTTAAGCAATAACATGCAATTGCTTCTCGACCGTTGAATATGCAACTTCTACCATTGAACATGCAACTTTGACCAATAAATATGCAATATTTCGAAGATGAAACTTTTAGCAATAAACATGCAAACCGAGACCATTGAACATGAAACTTTAGCAATAACATGCAATTGCATCTGCCTCGAAAATCACACATGCAACTATGACCGTAAATATGCAACTTCTACCATTAAACATGCAACTTTGACCAATAAATATGCAATATATTTTTATATTATTTTATTTTATCAATATTATAAAAAAATAAATTTTTTATATTATTTTATTTTTTTCAGTATTTTTAAAAATAAATTTTTAAAAACTTACCATAAATTTTTTTCATAATTTTATTTTTATTAATATTTTATAATTTATATAATAAAAAATTATTTTTAATTTTTTTTTTTGAGAGTAACTGGTTGCAACCGGCAGTGGCAACCAGTTACTCTCATTTTTTTTGTTTTTTAATGCCCCCAACCCTTGGGTATCTGATACCCAAGGGTATTGTAGCAATACCCTCAACATTGGCTTTCATTTTCGATTACTAGTGCAGAATTTCGGGGTCTCTATCAAGGGCTAAAGCAAGTAATGATATACATATATAAATTTTTATTTAAAATTTTTACACTCTTCTCACTGTAGTTACAATGAATTACAATAATTCACTGTAACTATAATGATAAGGGTGCAGAAAATTTAAGTAAAAATTTATGTATATTTATCATTTTAGTTATAAATATTTATCAAACACTTAATTTTGTTAAAAAAAACAAAACTAGTGGCAATTGTTTTTCAACTTGATCGAGAAAAACAATTTATTTAATTTTATTAATTTTTAAGTTCATTGCAATTGACCTGAACACGTGTCGCAAGTCGGACACAAGAAAAAATACTTGCTGGTTCAACCCAATTGGAAAGTTACATCAAAGTACAAACAATTGAACATAATTATCAGTAATTTAATATGAAAATGTGTTTTTGTTTGCCGTTCAGGGATGAAAAATTCTCACTAATCTCCAAAATAATTTTGTTTTTAACATCTGGAAGATTACACTTCTTGCATGCAACAGTACAGAATAAGCCAGATTATATGTAATTTTAATTTTCGTTTTTTTTAAAATATATAAAAAAAAATAATAATCAAATGTGTCTTTGGCCCTATTTGCAAACAGTTCATTTGAATTACAAGGATTAATTGCACAAAAATCATTTGGAACATAGGACTTACTTATAGCGGAAATCTTGCGCACCGGATACGAACAATGATAATTAATACAGATTTTTGAATTATTAACAGGAACTTAGATCAGTATCTGGACAAAAAGAACCAGTAACTAAACAAGAATGGAATGAACTGGGATTATGGAAACCATGCATGAAAGAGTTTATATCCCATCTGCCAAGATTTAAAATAATTAATCGCCGGCTAACACAACAATTAGTAAATTATTAAGGACTGCCAATGAGAGCAGTGCATAAGAATGATTATTAACAAACAATATGAATTTGTTATAGCTTAGAGAATTGGACATACTATCTCCTAATAACAGGAGCAAAGAAAAATGGGGGGAAAAGATAGCATGTTTCGATATGCTGATGGGAAGGATAAGTTGTTGATGTTATTTGGAACTATAGGCAGCGTTGGTGATGGAATGCAGTATCCTCTCACTGTGTTTGTGCTTAGCTTTGTGATCAATGATTATGGAAGTCCCAGTAGTAGCTCTTTGTCGAATGATATTGTAGACAAGGTATGTATTTTGAGTCCTGTTTGTAAATTTGGTACCACATGAACAGTTATATGCATCATAAGGTGTAACTTGTGACCTTAATGTTCATTTTTTTATTCCCAGTATGCACTGAGGCTGCTTTATGTTGCATTAGGAGTTGGACTTTCTGCTTTTGTTGGTAAGTTTTGATTTGAACACTTGATGACTCTGCCGAATTCAGAATTAGTATTAGAATAACTGTTTTTTGTTGCAGAAGGAATTTGTTGGACAAGAACTGCAGAGAGACAAACTTCTAGAATGAGAATGAAGTACCTGAAATCTGTTCTAAGACAAGAAGTCAGTTTCTTTGACACCCAAGAGCAAGGAGGTTCTTCGACAACCTTTCAAGTCGTCTCAACTATCTCTAATGATGCTAATTCAATACAAGTTGCAATATGTGAGAAGGTATTTGTAATTCGTTTGGTGTCATAATTCTTGTATTGTATTAGTTGCATCATAATAGGCTTTTGTAGTGCGAAAATGTTCTTGCTAAAGGCAAATGTAATGAAGCTATTCAACTATGATATATACTCCTGATAACTTGATGATCAATCTTGAAATGGATGCTGGAAATGATACTTGTAGAATATTTTGTATATGACTATGCTCTGGTCATAACCTACTTGTTTCCTGCATGTAGATACCCGACACCCTCGCATATCTGTCCACTTTCTTCTTCTGCCTCCTGTTTTCCTTCATATTGTCTTGGAGACTTGCAGTGGCGGCTCTTCCTTTGACACTAATGTTCATAATTCCGGGACTTTTATTTGGGAAGCTGATGATGGAAGTCATAATGAAGATGATTGAATCATACGGATTGCTGGGGGGATTGCAGAACAAGCAGTCTCTTCCATAAGAACAGTATACTCATACGTGGCAGAGGACGAAACACTAAATAGATTCCGCAATGCTCTACAGAAAACTATGGAATTAGGAATAAAACAAGGTTTCATAAAGGGTTTGTTGATGGGAAGCATGGGAATGATTTATGTAGGTTGGGCTTTTCAGGCTTGGGTGGGGTCTTATTTGGTCACTGAAAAAGGAGAAAAAGGAGGCTCTATCTTTGTAGCTGCAGTCAATGTAATCATGGTAGGAATGTAAGTTAATTTCCCTTTTAACTACTCTTAATGATAGGCTTGATCATTAATCATTAAACCTTGTTTCATTTTCAGAACTCAAGAGTTTCTGTTCTGTTTTTGCAGGAGTGTTTTGGGTGCACTCCCAAATTTAACCGCCATCACTGAGGCAAAAGTTGCTGCTACTCAAATCTTCGAAATGATTGATAGGACTCCTGCTATTGATGCGAAAGATAAAAAGGGGAAGGCTTTAACATATGTTAGAGGAGAGATTGAATTCAAGGACATCTATTTTTGTTATCCTTCAAGGCGTGATACGCCGGTGCTACAAGGGCTGAATCTTAGAGTTCCAGCCGGGAAATCTGTTGGTCTGGTTGGTGGCAGTGGCTCTGGAAAGTCCACAACCATTGCATTGCTTCAAAGATTTTATGACCCTATTGAAGGAGAAGTTCTCTTGGATGGATACAAAATTAGGAGACTTCAGCTCAAGTGGCTGAGATCCCAAATGGGTTCAGTTAATCAAGAACCAGTCCTTTTTGCAACATCTATCAAAGAGAATATACTCTTTGGGAAGAAAGGAGCTTCTATGGATGATGTAATCAGCGCGGCTGAGGCTTCTAATGCACATGACTTCATCACCAAGTTACCTGACGGATATGAAACTCAAGTAAGCTGACTTCAAATATCTGAATTCAGCCAATACTTTTTAGGTTGCTGTGCTTGGTTATTTAACTTCAGCTTTAAGAAATTTCAATAAGTAGGGACTTAAAATAGTCCTTTGAATTATTTTGATTAATGATCTGTTTCAGATTATTGTTTCTTTATGGAATGGCAGAACAGATTGCAACTAATATTTTTAGCAACTTCTTACAATCATATTAACTTTGGAAAATTTTAGCTTGTTAGTAAAAAAGTTCTTACAGTAGACGTTTGGAGAAGACCCTTCAATTTACAGATCTCTGCTATTTCCCAGGTTGGCCAATTTGGATTCCAAATGTCTGGTGGGCAAAAGCAGAGAATTGCCATAGCAAGGGCTCTAATTAGGGACCCAAAGATTTTGCTGCTTGACGAAGCGACTAGTGCACTGGATGCACAATCTGAAAGAGTAGTACAAGAGGCAATTGATAAGGCATCAGTAGGGAGGACAACAATCATCATTGCTCATCGCCTCTCAACAATCCGAGCAGCAAATCTGATCATGGTTCTGAAAGCTGGCAAAGTGGTGGAATCTGGTGCACATAATGAACTGATGAATCGCGGGCAAGGTGGAGAATACTACCAGATGGTAGAGTTGCAACAGATGGCATTGGAAAATGACACTTCTAATGACACTTCCAATGATTTCAGCCATAAAGTGGATGCAAGAAATCTCTATAAGAGGACTGTTGCTCCAAGCCCTGTGAGCGTGAGGTCAAGTGCCGCAAGCACACCAGCTTTAAACCCCTTCAGCCCAGCACTTTCCATGGGCACAACCTATTCCTACTCAATCCAGTATGATTCTGATAACGAAAGTCTAGACGATATCATCAATCAATCAAGTTATGCTGCTCCCTCTCAATGGAGTTTGCTCAAAATGAACATGCCTGAGTGGAGAAGTGCTTTGCTAGGATGCCTAGCTGCAATAGGTTCCGGAGCAGTTCAACCAATAAATGCTTATTGTGTTGGTTCACTTATTTCAATTTATTTCAGAACTGATAAGTCAGAAATCATGTCCAAATCCAGAACCTTGTCATTTATTTTCTTAGGCGTTGCAGTTCTCAGTTTTACCTCCAGCCTTCTCCAACACTATAGTTTTTCAGTTATGGGAGAAAGGTTGACAAAAAGAGTAAGAGAGAAACTGCTAGGAAAGCTTTTGACTTTTGAGATAGGGTGGTTTGATCAAGAAGAAAATACAAGTGCAGCCATTTGTGCAAGATTTACCACTGAAGCCAACATGGTTCGATCCCTTGTTGGGGATAGAATGTCCTTGCTAGTTCAAGCAATCTTTGGTTCTGTCTTTTCTTACACAATAGGACTTGTTCTCTCTTGGAGGCTTACACTTGTGATGATTGTGGCGCAGCCATTAGTCATCGGAAGCTATTATTCAAGAAGCGTCTTGATGAAGAGTATGGCTGGAAAGGCACAAAAAGCACAGAAAGAAGGAAGCCAACTAGCCAGTGAAGCTGTCATTAACCACAGAACTATAACCGCCTTCTCTTCTCAGAAAAGAATATTGGGTCTATTCAAGGAAACCTTGAGAGGTCCAAAAGAGGAGAGTGTTAAACACTCTTGGTACTCTGGTGTTGGCTTGTTTAGCTCTCAATTTTTCAACACAGCCTCAACAGCATTAGCTTATTGGTATGGTGGGAGACTCTTGACACAAGGCTTAATAAAGCCGGAGAACCTTTTCCAGGCTTTTTTGATATTGCTATTCACTGCATATGTCATTGCAGAAGCGGGAAGCATGACTTCTGATATATCTAAAGGAAGTAATGCTGTTCGATCAGTTTTTTCAATCCTAGACAAGATAAGTGAGATTGATCCTGATAGCACGTATGGCCGAGACATCAAAAGACAGATAAGAGGGCGCATAGAGCTGAAGAATGTGTACTTTGCATATCCAACTAGGCCCAATCAGATGATCTTCAAAGGCTTGAATCTTAGATTTGAAGCAGGAAAGACAGTGGCATTAGTGGGGCAAAGTGGCTCTGGCAAGTCTACCATTATTGGCCTAATTGAGAGATTTTATGATCCATTGAAGGGATCAGTGTTCATAGATGAACAGGACATAAGGAACTATAATTTGAGACAGTTAAGGTCACATATCGCATTGGTCAGTCAAGAGCCAACCCTTTTTGCTGGAACCATCCGCGAAAACATTGCCTACGGAAAAGAGGGTGCCAAAGAATCTGAGATCAAAAAGGCTGCAGTTCTTGCCAATGCTCATGAATTTATAAGGTATCATACTAATTACTAAACAGATTAAATTAAGCACACAACCCTTATGAATTTGTGATATTTGGTTGAAAAAGACATCTAATGACGCGAAAACTAGTAGAAGTTTACTTACTGATCATGTTTATATGTTATTGTTTGCAGTGGAATGAAAGATGGGTACGACACATACTGTGGCGAAAGAGGAGTTCAGCTATCAGGAGGTCAAAAACAGAGGATTGCACTTGCTAGAGCAATACTAAAGAGCCCAGCAATTTTGCTTTTGGATGAAGCAACAAGTGCACTTGACAGTGTATCCGAAAGCTTAGTCCAAGAAGCACTTGAGAAAATGATGGTTGACAGAACATGTGTAGTTGTCGCTCACAGGCTCTCTACAATACAAAATCAGACACCATTACAGTTATCAAGAATGGGCAAGTGGTGGAACAAGGATCACACAATGAACTCATTTCCTTTAGCCGCGGCGGAGCTTACTATTCTCTGATCAAACTACAAGGCGGCGGCAGCTCACCTTACCGCTAGAGTAGAGCTACAAGGAATGAAAATTACACAATGTTGCATACAATAGCTAGCTTGCAGTCTCAGAAGTTATTAAGTTCTATATATGTATATATGAGGATCAATATATGCATTTCAACTTGAAGAAAAACTCTTTGGATTCCATTATCATTTTTCATGAGATTAAACATTTAGGTGTAATTTTTTTATCATGAAATTTGCAACTAACAGCATCATTTTCTTTTTTTTTTGAAAATTTTCATTAGTTGTCCACTGCAAAGTATGAAAAAAAAAACAAAATTATTAGTTTTTTAGGTATAAAATATCATTTTTCATAATTAATTTTGAATGTAAATAAAATGTCCACTATTATTAATTTTTGAATATAAAATATTTATTTTTCATAATATTTTCGGACTTAATTTAAAATTAGGTGTACAATGATAATTTTCCTTGATTAATTAATAGTATCCTGAAAACTGCTCAAACAAGTTAATGCCACAACATCAATTTCCAAGAAAATCAAAAATCTGGAGGGGGGAAAATTCAAAATCCAATGAATACACTCATAATAAGAACACAAAAATTAAGCAAAAATCAAGACCAAAAAGTTCAACAAAACTACCACCAGCACATTCTTCTTCTTTGATGCGGAAGACGAGAGCTTAATGTTCTTTCTGTTGACTTTGATACCATTAGCATTGACTTCAACATTTGCCCCCACTACAATCCTGTGCCGTTTCGTCTTCCATGCAATGATCTTGAATCTCACCGCCGTGACCAAATCGACCCTGAAAACCGCGGACCCATTTCCAAAAACCGCCCGTAAAACCGTATCCTCAACCGTCACAGCACTTCCGTTCTTCACAGCAGTCTTCTTATGCCCTTGATAGAACCTCGGAATTACAGAACTGCCAATGACGTGGCTTCGATTTGGGAAGTCAAAGATGGTGACGCTAAGGTGATCATAGTAAATTCCTTTGTCTTTGTTGGTGTTTTGGAGCTTTAACTGAAACTGGAGTGTTGTGTCATTGGGGTTGTTTAATGATTTGTTGAGGGCAGGAAGGTAAAATTCATGTATGGAACATTTGGGGTTTGATGTACGTAGATTTAGCCACATGAAGAGAGAGGTTAGCCCAAGTGTGAAGATAAAGCTGCAGCAACAACGGCCGCCGGATTCAGACATGGGTGTGGTAAAGTTGTAAATAATTTATCAATGTGAATTGAGGGCAATTTATGAAGAGGAAGAGAAGGAGAAATGTCCATGCTATTTCTTTATGACATACAGTAATTCTTTGGTGCAACGAAGATGAGTGATGTGATATAATCAATAAATTAATAAATGATATATATGATTTAATATTCAATTTTTAGTTGTTTTTTTTAATATTTTAACACCCGTGATAATGAATTATTGAATTGTTACACGGATGACGTGATACATGCATTATATTGTAGATTTTCTCCACGAATAATGATATACATACATAAACTTTTACTTAAAGTTTTTACACCCCTCTCATTGTAATTACAATGAACTACAATAATTCAGATGTAAAAATTTTAAATGAAAATTTAAATATATTTATCATTTTTGTTTCTCCACACATGGATATATGTGTATTTTCTTCACTTTGGTGTGATACAGCTACATGTGGGTGATTTTTGAATGGTTGGCCATGTGGTGTAATTTTATTGGAGGGGTGAGAGTGTTGGGTGCTGGTTCGGTGATTGAATCATTTGCACTGTGATTTATTTCCGAATGTTTCTTATTATAGAGAGAGAATTGGGTAGGACGAGGGTATAAATAATATAATACGTTCCTCTAGTAATATTTTGACATATATATATATATATAATTCAAAATTAATCAATAAAAATGAAGAGATAAAATTATTAATTAATACATATTATGTATTTATTATTTGGATACATTAAATTTGTCTTACATAAGTTTTTACCTTCTTTCCACGTAAAGATAACAAAATTCCAAAAAAATATTACAATATTTTTTAAATTATTGATTTTTTATCATATCTTGCAAATGTATATATTTTTCTATATGAAATTGTAAATATGCATCATTTTCACTCGAAAATTTAATAAAAATTTATCCATTTTCCATCCTAAAAAATGAAATTGATACAATTTTAAAACTTCAAAATAATAAAATAAAAAGTATGGTAACATTTTCGGATTTTGATAATTTATATATATATATATATATATACTAGTTTTTGCCCGTGCCTACGGCACGATGTTACAGTATTTGGCCCGTGCCTACGGCACGGTGTTACAAAATTAAATGATTTTATTTTTTTTAATTAAATGATTTTATTTTAACTTTCTATTTTTTTCATTTGAAAATTTTTGACCATTTCCATTAATCAATTTTCACTCTATTTCCTCCAATTACCAATGAAATGATCTGGGCCGTCAATTAAGCCACATAAAGAGAGTCGTTAGATACACTCTCTTTCCTCCAACATCATTCTCCTTTATTAAATAGGTATCTTGGATTGTATTGTAGCTTTGTAAGTCAACCCACTTGACCATAGGAATCTTGCAACTTACATTTAATAAAAAAATTGAGTTAGATGATTGTTACAACTTACACGGGATTTTTCATCCTATTCAAATATTTAAAAATACTATACTATTTTATTAACCCATTTTAAAAATCAATCAAAAATACTAAACTTATAAATAAATTGCTCTCTCTCACTGTGACAACAGTGACCTATAGCTACAGGAGAAATTAGGGAGTAAATTAGGAATGAGTGTTTGTTGATATATTATTACCTAAAAATAATTGATGAAGAGAAGATGTAAAAGAGCTAATAAATCACTAGTTATTCTCATACATAAATAATGTGATAAAAAAAAAATTACCACGACATTCCATAACTTTTCGCTGACACCTATACATGTTAGATTTTAAACTTGCCAATTTATTGTTGGGGGTAAGCACAGCTGAATGGTGCGGCGGAAGGCGAAAATGATTTTTAAACATTTTAAAATTTTCCGAACGAATTAATTAATATCAAATATTTTTAATTCACTCAAATATATATAAATATATTATTTATTAACATTTAATAACATAATATATTTCGTGACACGATCGAATTATTTTACAAAAACGATTTTCAACGATAATACGCGTAATGGGCAAACGGTCAAACCGGTTGACCAACGGCCGAGCCGGGCCAACCCGCTCACTTGGGAAGACCTCGGGCAGATCTCGGGAAGCCCAAACAGTGCCCAGTTCACAGATTTCACAGCCGTCACACGGCGAGCCCATTTCGACGCGATTTCGCCGTTTTCTCGTGTTTTCACCCCGGAACAATTTTCGGAATTTATCCACCACCCAATACACATCCAATATCATCCAAACATCATATTTCTTCATGAAAAATATTCTGTTTTTAAGCCATGAAACCAGATCTGATCCAGAAACATTTTTACTCAATTTTCATGTCATAATTCAATTTATTCACAAAATTAATCCAGTTAATTTACACCAAATTAAATCACCACATTATAAAGTTTCCAAGAACAATTCTAGGCAACCATGGAGTGGCAAAATCACTCTAGAATGACAATTTCAATTTTAGAGATTAATTCACTAATTAATCAAATTACACATGCTATAATAAAGAAACTATTAAGGTTAATTAATCAATTGACACCAAGTTTGTTGTTTCAAACATATTTCCAAGATACATATCTCTAAAACATACAAAATACATATCTCATATATATTTTCATGCTTTAAGAAACAAAATTAAGAAAATATAAATTGGAAATTTAATATTACCTTAAATCAATTTCCAATTCCTCCAATTTTCTTCACCTTGGTGTAAATTGATTTTCCAAGAACCCTAATCTCTATTTCTTTATGTTTCTCAACACATGAGAGTGAAGCAAAAAGCTTAACAAAATGGAACAACTTCCACTTTTATAATAAACCCTTACTGCCGATTTTTAAGACCAATTTTGGTCAAATAATAAAATAATTTGGCCAATATTTTGACACCTATAAAACTTATCTAATAAGCCATTTTATTTTTGATTTTGTTAAATAAAAAATCCATGTGTCAAATGACAAATAAAATTTTGCCAAGTAAAAGAATATTCAAGTAATATTCTTCAATAAAATAAATTAATTAACAATTTAAATTAATAATTCATTTAATCAATTAACAAAATGAAAAATAAATATATGGAGAAATATTCCAAGAATATTCTTCCGTTAAAATATTAATAATAATTAATTAACAATTAATTAATTAATAATAACAAAACAAGTGTCAAAATCCAATAGGGTAATAATGTGTATCTAATCTAAATTATGTATCGCATACAAATACACATTATTTAATACGCATGTGTATATTATGAATAATCCGAAATATCCATAATTAATTGTCAAGTGCTCAACGAGTACATTTTATATTGTGTGACTCTCTAGGTTCAAGTTTATCTATCACATAAACCATTTCCATGTCCGTAACTTGTTCACTCACAAATTACGAGGACCACAGATAATCAAGTTGAACTATCCAAGTCGAAGTCATCACATATATATAATCCATCTGTCATAGGTTATCCGAATTGTTCCGGAGATATAGATTAAACGTCAAATCTTCGCTATGAACAATTCATGTGTCGCGACATAATTATGATTCTTAACAAATATTCGGAACTCGTTTCCGAATAATACCTCGGCCAAGGATTTCAAAGAATCACAAATAGGACACCTAAATCCCGTACACGGGACTGACATATCATCTCCGGATACATCACATGATATCGTGAGTATCAGTCCATACCCAACGAATAGACGGGGGTCTGATCTAAAAAGATCGTTGACGTGACTGTTATTAAAGTACGGAGGATATCTCACATATCCACAGTGGTATCTCAAGTCAAATGAGCTAATATGCTATTCGACTCGTAAAGATTCCTATTGACGTTGGTGTACCATCTATCAGGAATCTTTAAATGATTCGTTCAGTATTTATCCAATAAATACCTACGTGTCTATACGAGTCTCCCAAGACTCATGGTTTACTGAGATAAACCATTAGAACAATTCAAATATACGACACGTACCGGTCTCACGAGTTTACTAACTGACCCAATATGTAAACCTTGACTAGGAATAATTTTAAGAATGAATCATATTGTGATATTTCTCGGTAATAATTGCGGCACTTTTGTAATTATATCACAACTATTCATTCTAAGGTCATTTACGCATTTACCATATAAAATTATATTGATGAAAATTACTCAATTTTATTCATAATAAAATATAATGTACATCATATTTACAATAAATACAACAAAATTTGGCGTGCCGAGCACCAACTCCAATATTTTCTCCCACTTGCTCTAGTGCCAAATTTGATGGTATCTAATACCCATCGCATTTACATGTCTATCATATAACCTCGGAGGCAGGGCCTTCGTAAGCGGGTCTGCTATGTTGTCCTCTCCAGATATATTGCATATGGCAACATCTCCTCGAGCGATGATCTCACGAATAATGTGGTACTTCCGTTCCACATGTTTCGATTTCCGATGCGCTCCAGGTTCTTTTGCTTGAGCAACGACACCACTATTATCACAGAACAACGGGATTGAATCCTCGATACTTGGGACAACTCCCAATTCAGTGATAAATTTTCTAATCCATACAGCTTCTTTTGCAGCATCTGATGCTGCAATATATTCCGCTTCAGTGGTGGAATCAGTTGTTGATCATTGTTTGGAATATTTCCAACTGACTGTAGCATTATTAAGAGTAAATACAAAACCTGAAGTAGACTTTCTATCATCAGGATCTGACTGAAAGTCAGAATCTGTATATCCTCTTATCTGTAAATCACATTCTCCATAAATAAGAAACTTATCCTTAGTACATTTTAGATACTTAATGATATGTTTAACGGCCATCCAATGGTCGTTACCTGGATTTGACTGATATCTGCTAGTAACGCTTACTGCATGGCTAATATCAGGTCTCGTACATAACATGGCATACATAATGCTTCCTAAGCATGATGCATAAGATTGGCTAGACATTCTAGCCTTTTCAAGGACACATCTTCTTCGAAAGATGAATGTCATGTCGAAAAGGTATATTAGCAATTTTACAATTGCTAAAGTTATACATTTCTAGGATCTTATCTATGTACGAAGATTAGGATAACCCAATCAGTTTCATTTCTCTATCTCTATAGAGTTTTATACCAAGTATATAGGAAGCTTCACTCAAGTCTTTCATGGAGAAGTTTTTACAGAGGTATGCTTTAACACCCTGCATCATTCCAAGATCATTTCCAATTATCAAGATGTCGTCCACGTAAAGTACTAAGAACACAATCATACTCCCACTAACCTTCTTATAAACACAAGGTTCTTCTTCGTTTTTGAGAAAACCAGACAATCTGATTACCTCATCAAAACGAAGATTCCAACTCCGCGAAGCTTGTTTAAGCCCATAAATGGACTTCTTAAGCTTACAAACCATGCCAGAATTTTGGCTGAAGACAAAACCCTCCGGCTGTTCCATATAGATTTCTTCATCAAGAAATCCATTAAGAAAGGCGTTTTGACATCCATTTGCCAAATATCATAGTCATGGTAAGCAGCGATAGCCAACAAAATCCTAATAGACTTTAGCATCGCTACTGGCAAAAAGGTTTCATCATAGTCCACACCTGGCCTTTGAGTGTAACCTTTAGCAACCAGTCGGGCTTTGAAGGTTTTTAACCTTCCCATCAGACCCGCGCTTCCTTTTGTAAACCCATTTACAACCAACGGGAACAATTCCTTCAGGAAGCGGAACCAAGTCCCAAACTTGATTCTGATGCATAGAGTCCATTTCAGAATTCATGGCTTCATGCCATTTAGCGGAATCAATGTCTAACATTACTTCTCTATAGGTATACGGATCAATCTCATCCATGAGAAGCACATCGAGACTTTTGTCTTGTATCAAATACAAGCGCTCAGAAGGTCTCGATATCCTAGTAGACCTACGGAGAGTGGAACTAGAAGTTTTTGCTCCTGTCTGAACTTCTGATTCCTCTGTCGGTATGTCATCTATAGGTTGTACTTCATCAAGTTCAACCCTTCTATGGTTACCACCTTCTGCCAAGAATTCTTCTTCAAAAAATCTGGTAAAACGAGCTACGAACACATTTCGATGCTCAGGATCATTGAATTGATATCCTTTGGAATTCGAAGGATATCCAACAAACCTAACTTTTCGCCCTCGAGGCAAAAATTTATCCTGCTGCGTCACTTTGACGTATGCAGGACAACCCCAAACCCTAATATATTTAAGGTTCGGTTTCCTACCAACTCATATCTCGTATGGAGTAGTGGGAACAGCTTTAGAAGGAACTCTATTCAGCAGATGCGTAGCAGTTAGAATAGCATACCCCCACAAAAAGTAAGGTAGATCTGTAAAACTCAACATTGATCGGACCATATCCAATAAAGTCCGATTTCTCATTTCAGATACTCCATTGTGCTGTGGAGTACCTGGAGGAGTATATTGAGCGAGAATCCCATTCTCTACGGATTTTGTGGCTAACGTCATCCCATGATTACTTGGATTCTTCTTTAGAAGGGGCACTCATTTCACAAGAACATGAATAAGGAAGAATGGTGGAAACTCTCTTGACCCAAAAGAATAAAGACTCTTCTTTTTTCAATGTATGAGACTTCTATTTTTATATGATTTTCTGGATCCTTTGAATGAACATGAAGGCTCATTTATATAGGCATGTAATGGTGCCTTTAAGGGCACCATTTGGTTTTGGATGTAACCCTCCTAAGGATTATACCCCTTCCATGTACCTTTTGGAGCCTGAGGTGTGTTCTTCCAATTTTAGAGGACATGTCCCTACATGTTTGTGTTATTCTCATAGGACATTACCCAATGGATATGACCCTCCTTCATCCATAATATATATTTAGAGAATTTATAACAAGTCGATCATTAAAAAGCTTCTTGTAATTATCAATAGTACTTTCAGCCTTTTGGCTCCTAACATAATGAATTACATAGGGAGAGTGTTTATTTATTTGTTGATTGATAAACAACGGATGCATGAGTGACGTGATATCACCAATAAATTAGTAAACGACATGTATGATTTAATATCCATTTTTTAGTTATTATTTTAGCATGCGTAATAATAAATTATTGAATTATTTCACGGATGACGTGGTGTCTCCGTTGTATTGTAGATTTTCTCCCTAAACAGATGCTTCAAACAGAATAGAGAGGGCCAAATAAAAGCTCTCTCATGAACCTACAAGCTACCTTCACTCATCCTCAACACATTTTTTAGTAGTGCCATTTCATCACTTTTGAATTCGGCAATTTAATTGAAAATAGGTAGCAAATCGCTCAATTAATAATATGGAGTGATTTCTTATTAATTGAAAATAGTCGGTAATTAATCAGAAAATATAAAATTGATATTTCATATGATTTTGAAACAAATACAAAACACATCTTGCAAAATTCTAAAAAAAAATCATTTATTATGAAAAACAACTAAATAATGTAAGAATGTTTAATTAAGTGAATATGAATATTGAATATGAACTATTTTAATATAATTAGAAATATTTATTCTTATTTAAGAAATTATAATAAATTAAGGATATTAAAAACATTAATTCACACTGTGTTCGGACACCATTGATAATGTAAAGGCCAAGCTCCAAGATAAAGAGAGCTTCCCACCAGACCAACAGTGGTTGATTTTTGCAGGCAACCTGAGAACCCTTGCAAATTACAACATTCAGAGAATAAGTAATTATCTCAACAAAAGAAGTGAAAATTTTATTATTTCATTGGAGTGAGAATATGTAGTAAAGTCAAAGACTGATTTTCATGGAAAGAACTAAAGTTTCTGAAACAATTTACAAAGGGAATAATAATGAACTAGAGAACACTTTTGGACCTTAAGATTATGTTTCTCATATTTCTCCTCATTATCACCATTGTCTTCTTCTTTCTCATAATCTTTTTATTAGAAATCTTCAAATAGCACATTGATTGAACATCTTCACTTTCGTATTGCATTTCATCTGAAATCTTCAGCCTTGAAAACGTATCACACAGTTCTGATTTTTGATGTATGCTTTGGCAATTCTTTCTTCAATATACATTTGTGTTTACTGTTTACCATGCTAATTACATTTTAGATGAAACTACTTGGAAATTAGTTAATGTAGGAACTAATTCAATCAACTTTAACCAGCTGCTTCCAGTTTGACTCTAGCAATGAACTAATTAATGTGTTTCTGGGATTTTTTGTTTTTTAAACTTAAACTCAGCCTAAAGATCCTCTAAAATTCAATACTCTTGAAAGGGGGTGAGATAACTATAGGAAATTCTCTAAACACATTGCACGTATTCATAATGAATGAAAGAATATAATCATTTAATTAAAAAAGTAATCATTTGGATTGAAAGAATATAATCTTTCATGAGAAATGACATAACCTTTTGGATTAAAAGAGTTCCTTGGAGGGTTATAATCATTAAAGCTGAAGGGTGGCAAAAAAGCCCGGCCCAGCCCGCCCAAGGTGAAAAAAACTCGGGCCCGGACTTAAAATAAATAATTATATATTTATAGCCCGGGCTTAAAATAAATAATTATATATTTATATTTGTTGATGGTGTTTTTCGGGCACTATGTTATTTAAACAACACGACAGGGGTAAAAGGGGTAAACTCCATTGATCGAGACCGTAAAGCCGACCCGACAACTTGACGGTAAGAGGCCGAGCACTTGAGATCGGATGACTGAGCATTATCAGATCGACAGCAGCATCTCTCAGTTCAAATGGCTATCATGACCGACCTCATGAAGACCGAGCACATGACGAGGCGTGCTCAGGAAGATAAAGCATCATATTCTTGCGGAAAAGGGATAAGTTGTCCTACTTTAATGGGGTAAAGTAATAACTTAATATCCTAATAGGATAAAGGAAGTAAATGTAGTTTTGATTAGGAATCCTTATGGGAAAAGGGAATAGTTTTGACTAGGAATCCTGATAGGAAAGGAGACCATCTCCAATTGGGAATTCTTGTACAAATAGGAATCTGGCTTCTTCACCATTATAAATAGGAGGGTAAAGTGAGTGTAGAAGGACAAGTTGAAGACATCTGAAAAATCATCACAAGAGTGAGGGATTAAAGTTCCAATTTGTAAGAGCAAAGGAGAGGTCTGAGAGGTGTATTTGAGTAAATAAAAAGTACCACCCTGTTCTTGTCCGTGGACGTAGGTCGGATCCAAAATCCACCGTCAACAGTTGGCGCCGTCTGTGGGGAACTCTACGAAAAGCAACTCGCGTAATAAGACAAATGGCGGAAGGCGGAAACCAACAATCATCAGGGGGCTCGGCTGCGGACTGGATGGAAAAGATCGAGGAAAACCTTAGAAGGAAAGGGAGGAAAACAAAACTCTACTAAAAACCATAGTAGACCGGTTGGAAAGGATGGAAGGAGCACGCGACGGAAAATTCGAGGCCGGGACTAGCCGGCGAAGGAGTGAGATAGCGGAAGGAAAGAGAATTGTTGATACAAGCGAAGACGACAGACCTCAAAGGAGGGAACCCTACAGGGTGAGATCCGTGGTAGTACAAGGGATTCCCAAACTGAGGACACATGGAGGAAGGAAGATGACAAATCATCACCAGATCCCTCCTACGATAGCCCTCACAGTACCCGGAGGAGAGGAAAAGAACATACCGAAGAGGTGCGGGACGACGCCGACCCTGAGAAACGCCGCTCCCAAGATAGCAGAAAGAAAAGAAACCTCAGAGGGCGGCATGGAACCAGGGACAGCGGTATGAAATCTTGGTTACGGGAGGAGCTGGTCAAATGGGGAGTATACCCCAACGCAAACAGAGGGGATATCCAGGACGTCAAAGATGAGTCCCCCCTCACGGAGGAAATAAAATCAGAGAAATTCCCGAAGAGATTTAACATGCCGACCATGACACCGTACAAGGGCCATACCGACCCTAAAACCCACATTGAAAGTTTCACCCTGCTGATGGAGGTGCAAGGGGTAACAGGGGACGCCATCTGCAAAGTGTTCCCCCTAACTCTGGCCGGACCAGCCATTCTATGGTACAGGAGCTTAGCCCCAAGAAGCATCAGCAGCTTCACACAACTGAAGAAGTCATTCATACGACACTTCAAGGGGGCTTGTGTCCCCAGAAAGACGATTGGAGAACTCCGGCTCATGAAGCAAGGAGACGATGAACCTCTGAAGATATTTATTGAAAGGTACCATAATATGGTACTCGAAGTCGGAGGGTATGAATCCCCTGAAGCCCTGGAAAGCTTGAAAGGAGCCTTGAGGGTCGGAAGACTCTGGACCTACCTAAGGATCCAGGACACCCCGGACTACGCCACCGCCCTGGAGGTGGCCCGGAAGTTCGTTTCGTTAGAGAACGAAGAGAAAGTGTCCCGGAAAGGGAACAACATCAGGGATAGAACCACAAGGGAGGGCGCCCAACGCCGAACAGAAAAAGAATCCAGAAGACCACCCCCGAAACACAAAGAATTCAAGCCACTGCACCGGGACAATCAGGAGAGAAGAGCGCCGACCCAAGTAAACCACGTGGTCAGGGAAGATGCATACATTCCCCTAAAAAAACCACTGGGACAAATTGTCATGGAGATCCAGGGGAAATGCCTCTTAGTGGAACCCGACCAAAGGAGGTTCCCCCCGGACAGAAGGAACCAAAAGGCTTATTGCATACACCACAACTCCAGAGGACATGCAACGGACGGATGTAAAGATCTGCGAGAACAAATGGAGGATCTAGCACGAAACGGGTATCTGAACAAATACATTGACCACGAGGTTATGACGACCAGACAAAGGGCATGTGGCCGCCAATTCAACTGAAAGAGGGCAGTTTGTCCCCAAAAACATAAATAAAACTTTCTCCTTTCAAAAGAAGGTTCTCGGCCACTTTCTTAAAACATAAATAGAAAGACCTACTCAAAAACCGGGGACAAACTTAGCACCTAAATACAAAAAGAAACGACCAAGCAATAAAGACTTGGGCAGCTCGGGGCTTGACCTTGCCCCACCGAGGTCATTCAGTTATCCGGCTCGGGATCGGGCTACGTCCCACCGAGTCATGCACGTTGGTCTGAGGACAGAACACTCCCTCAGAGCCAAGTACGTCTTTCGGCTCGGGGCTGGATTGCGTTCCGCCGAGGCCCCTTCATTAATCAGCTCGGGGCTGGATTTCGTTCCGCCGAGGCCATATTCAGCTCGGGGTCAGGTTACGTCCCACCGAGTCATGCATATTGGTCTGGGGACGGGACATTCCCCCAGAACTCAAATCGTTCTTTCAGCTCGGGGTCGGGTTACGTCCCACCGAGACATGCTCATTAGTCTGGGGACGGAACATTCCCCCAGAGCCAAGTATCTCTCTAGCTCGGGGTCCTCAGGGACATACCCGATTGTAACGGATCCGTGAGAAGCATAGCACAGGGAGGGATGATACCCCTGTGGCGATTGCTTACTCCAGTGTTACCGAACATAAGGAGGAACATGCCCTTAATGTGTCGAACACTCTTCTGATCCTCACCTGCCCGATGTAATGGATCCGGGAAAGCATAGCACGGGGGATAATGACACCCCCGTGACGATTGCTAAATCCAGTGATACCGGGCCTAAGGAGGAACATACCCTTAATATCCCGGACACTCTTTGATCCATTCATCATCCGGATCGCGGGAGAGGCACAGCACGGGGAGGCGTATACCCCTGTGGCGTGTGCCTACTCCAGCGTGGTAAGGAGGAGCCCTCATACAATACACAGGCTCCCGAGCGAACCGACGTGTAGAGGATGTGCCCTTACCGTTCATACGCTCTTCTGATCCGAATCCTGGTTCGCCGGGACACTGAATTGAAGATTCAGAATTGGTTTTGGAGGCCTCGGGCAGGACGCTGTTTCGAGGCATCCGTGTTGTTGTTTACACTTGTGAAAAGTTTTACTTTGGGACAAGTGCTAAGTCACCCCCACCTTTTGATTTTACCTTCAAAGGTTTTGTTTTTATTTTTTCGCCGGTCTGGCAGAGGGACGCCCATGCCAGATTCGGTAGGGCTTCAAAGGTTGATTCACTTCCCTTCTGAATAAGTCCCAGGGATTAATCGGCTCGGGTCTGGATTTCGTTCCGCCGAAGCCACTTGTTTATTCGGTTCGGGGCTGGATTTCGTTCCGCCGAGGCCGCTTGGTTATTTAGCTCGGGTCGGGATACGTCCCACCGAGTCAGCCCTTCGGACTGGGGACGTAACATTCCCTCAGGACCAAGTGTCGTTCTCAGCTCGGGGTCGGGGTACGTCCCACCGAGTCAGCCCTTCGGACTGGGGACGTAACATTCCCTCAGGTCCAAGTGCCTTTCACAGCTCGGGGTCGGGGTACGTCCCACCGAGTCAGCCCTTCGGACTGAGGACGTAACATTCCCTCAGGTCCAAGTGTCGTTCTCAGCTCGGGGTCGGGCGATGTCCCACCGAGTCTACCCTTTGGACTGGGGACGTAACATTCCCCCAGGACCAAGTGATTCTTACAGCTCGGGGTCGGGCGATGTCCCACCGAGTCTGCCTTTTGGACTGGGGACGTAACATTCCCCCAGGACCAAGTGATTCTTAGAGCTCGGGGTCGGGCGATGTCCCACCGAGTCTGCCTTTGGACTGGGGACGTAACATTCCCCAGGTCCAAGTGCCTTTCTCAGCTCGGGGTCGGGGTACGTCCCACCGAGTCAGCCCTTCGGACTGGGGACGTAACATTCCCTCAGGTCCAAATGCCTTTCACAGCTCGGGGTCGGGGTACGTCCCACCGAGTCGTCAGCCCTTCGGACCGGGGACGTAACATTCCCTCAGGTCCAAGTGTCGTTCTCAGCTCGGGGTCGGGTTGCGTCCCACCGAGTCAGTCCTTCGGACTGGGGACGTAACGTTCCCCCAGGCCCGAGCATCTCTCACAGCTCGAGACATGATCACATGCCACCGAGCACATCATCGTTAGCTCAGAAGCAAAATTTTCTCCTCACAATCGAGATTGGATCAGTCAGGGGTCAGGACCCCCAAATCTCTGGTACAGATATTACAGAGGAGGAGTCATTTTAGTTTGGACAAAACGAGGAACTTCATCTCCTGATGGAACGACCCAAGTAAGCAATTTGCTTTGAGGTGGAGAATCATTCTGAATAGAGTCAGCATCTCCAATAAACCGAGGATATGAAGATAGAAACAGAAGACTTAGTTGATGGCAAAGACAATTTCTTGGTGATTTCTGGAGCGACCACCAGCAAGGCGATCAGCACACCATCTTTTTTATAGTTCCCGGCATCAACTCAAAAACTCGTTGTTACCGAGAACTAGGGGACAGATGTTGATGGTGTTTTTCGGGCACTATGTTATTTAAACAACACGACAGGGGTAAAAGGGGTAACTCCATTGATCGAGACCGTTAAAGCCGACCCGACAACTTGACGGTAAGAGGCCGAGCACTTTATACTAAATGGCCGAGCACTTGAGATCGGATGACTGAGCATTATCAGATCGACAGCAGCATTCTCAGTTCAAATGGCTATCATGACCGACCTCATGAAGACCGAGCACATGACGAGGCGTGCTCAGGAAGATAAAGCATCATATCTTGCGGAAAAGGGATAAGTTGTCCTACTTTAATGGGGTAAAGTAATAACTTAATATCCTAATAGGATAAAGGAAGTAAATGTAGTTTTGATTAGGAATCCTTATGGGAAAAGGGAATAGTTTTGACTAGGAATCCTGATAGGAAAAGGAGACCATCTCCAATTGGGAATTCTTGTACAAATAGGAATCTGGCTTCTTCACCATTATAAATAGGAGGGTAAAGTGAGTGTAGAAGGACAAGTTGAAGACATCTGAAAAATCATCACAAGAGTGAGGGATTAAAGTTCCAATTTGTAAGAGCAAAGGAGAGGTCTGAGAGGTGTATTGAGTAAATAAAAAGTACCACCCTGTTCTTGTCCGTGGACGTAGGTCGGATCCAAAATCCACCGTCAACAATATTTATAAAAAATATATATTTATATAATAAATTTTATATTTATAAATTTTTTATATTAAAAAAATCGGGGCCTGGCCCGAGCCGGGCCTAAATTCAATTGCCCGGCCCGAGCCCGGCCCGTTGCCATCCTTACTTAAAGGATTATTGTAGGCATTGCATTTTCGCATGTGAAACCCGATGATGAGCCTCATTTGGAGGCACTACCTTTTGAGTCATGAAAGCCGCGGGAAACGGATATCGGAAGGGGAAATTCAGGATAAACAAGCTCACTGTCTTCGTTGGTGCTGCGTTCGTTACTTCGTTCGAACCTCGTGCAGATTGCGGACGTTCGTGCCGCGTGCGATGAGGCGTTCGAACGGAGCCGGTAATTCTGGTTTTGCTGCTAGCCTCACACCCCAGCCCATTTAGCTCCCCAAAGCCCATAAAACACATCCCAAATTAAATAAATAATATAAATTAAATATTAAACATTAAAATAAAACATTTAAACCATTTACCAATTAAATAAAAATATTACCAAAACTAAAGAGAAGATATGCCTAAATTAAACAAATCACATACTAAATCAAAATATAATCATACCAAATTAAAATCAATCCTAACCAATTAAAGCCAATCATATATTTGACTTCCTAATCTAATAAGATATTACCAATATAAAATATTTGTTTCCTTAACCAACACAAATTAAATATTACAACTTCCTAACTTAAATTATTTTGTCCCCCCTCAATCTAATCCTTTCCTTGTTGAAACAAAATCAAATCCTCTTTTTGATGACAAAATCCCTTCCTTGTGACACAAGGCCAAAACCCTACCTCTCCTCTATATAAACATGACTAAACCAAGGCCATCCCTCCTCTCAAAATCTCTCTAGCTCACACACAATTCACACAAGAATTATAGCAAAAAAATCCTAGACATCATAAGCATATCACTCCCTTGATCCTCACTCTCACACCACCGAAAATCACCACAAAACCACACCCTAAAAACACGCCTAAACAACCCCCGAGATACCCCCAACCAGAAGCCCAAATCCTAAAAAAACAGTAACATAAAAACTTCATAGATAATCTTAAAATAATCATTTTTAATTGCACTAAGAACCCACACGACTTGGAATAGTTCTTTGAAAACTTGAAACAGGTAGCCCGTGCAGTGAGCAGCAAAACAGGAGCCGAATAGGAGCAGAACGGAGTTCGAATCGTAAGCAAAGCGGTGAAACAGTGAGCTAGGACGTTGAACCAGCAGACCAGAAAAAGTTGCGGAGCTTTTACCCCCTTTCGATCTTCGTGGAACGTGAGTCCGAGAGACGGCTTAAAAGGTTAGACCTGAGGGTATCTTTCACATTATTTCATTTTACTTTCGGTCATTTATTTTGATTATATTTTCTGTATTTGTGGTTCCATTGTGTGTATGACGTATGTTGTGGGTATTGGATGAATGAGAGAGGTGTCAACTCTCGCGGTATATCGGATGGAAACCCGGACATAAATTTCATAGCCGATTCCGAATGGACGGTAATATGATCTGTACTCGGGCCACAATTCCACGTACCGCTTGGGTAAACGACACCATCTCTTCATTTGTTGTGTTGCTCTTGTTTATTTAGTTTGTTTTACTAAACTCAATATGTCGTTAGTTATGCATGATTCAACCAAGCGCATGGGCTTAGTGAGTTAGTCCAAAGGTCCTCCATTTAGGAGACAAAGAGCCGAAAAGGCCACCTTCGTGACACTACTTCGCCGCGTCGGTTGATGTATGTTCGGTTGGACGCGAGATACGTTCAATCGGGCATACTTAGTTTGATATTGTATCTTTATTTTCGTGTGTATAAGTCAATCGAGCGCATGGGCTTAGTAAGTGTGCCGTGAGATCCCCTACGGGAGGGGCTAAAAGCCCTTTACCACGATGCTTTGCCGCGCCGGTTGATGTGTGTTCAGATTGGATGTGGATATGTTCAATCGGGCATACTTGGTTGATATGATTGGTTCTATCCTTGTATGTGTGATGTGACGCGCATGGGCTTAGTATGTTGGTCTAAAGGTCCTCTCTTTGAGAGATCAAGAGCCCCAAAAAGGTCACCTTTACGGCAGTGCTTCGCCGCGCCCTTTTATTTTCTGTATGGCATCATATTTCATGCATCAGGTCCGTGTCCGTTCGAACGCGTTTGCAAACGCAACTCGAACGTGCATACATTTTGCCTTATCATGCATCAGGTCTCCTTTCCGTTCGAACGCGTTTACGAACGCTACTCGAACGTGAGTATTCTGTTTCATTCCGTTCGAACGCGTTAACAAACGCCATACGAACGTGAGCATTCTGTTTCATTTCCGTTCGAACGCGTTTACGAACGCTACTCGAACGTGAACATTCTGTTTCATTTCCGTTCGAACGCGTTTACGAACGCTACTCGAACGTGAGCATTCTGTTTCATTTCCGTTCGAACGCGTTTACGAACGCTACACGAACGTGCACACACTGAACTGAGTCTGTCTTATTATATTCATGCATGATTGCCTATTGGTTGATCTTTCTTATGCAAATGTGTCAATGTATTACCATTCATATGCTCGTGTCATGATAACATTTGGGTATTATTTCTTGCGGTATATCGGATGGAAACCCAGACGTAAATTCCGTAGCCGATTCCGAATGGACGGTAGTGCGGTCTGTACTTGGGCTACAATTCCACGTACCACTTGAAAAGTGCCCTCACGTGTGCTTGTATGGTTACCATGTGTGCTTGTATGGTTAATATGTGCTTGTGTGTTTTCCTGAATATGATATGCAAGTAAAGATGTATGTTAGTTGCTATCTTGATATATGTTAAGCATGCAATCTATATATGAAATACATGTATTTAGGCGCATATTTTATTTATAAATGTGACTTTAGAAGCATGATACCTCTAGAAATAATTGTTACTTCAGCTTGTTTAAATTATTATATAAATCCTTTCATTACAAGTGACATAAGTAAGGGACCATTCCGAACCCAACGGTTTGAGGTCTTCCCTTGCGAGGGGTGAGTGCGGCCTTAAATCTTTGTCCCGGTTCACACCGGGTGGCGACTCCATGTTATGTAATCCTTCCCAACTAGGCCGCGAGCCTAGGAACGGCGTCGCTCAGGTTCTGTGTCCCACAGTCTGGCGACTCCACTGGGGATGTGAGAATTGGCCCCGAAATATTGTCTTGTAATGAGTGGATTTATGTTTTAATTGGCCATGTCTATAGTGGATAAGTGAGGGTTTAATCAAGGGCACTTTGAGGCTAGGTAATGGTTTGGTGTCTTCCTTCATTCACTACCTTTCTAGAAGGAAAAGCTGTGAGGGCACCTATATGGCCATCTACTTGTAGCCTTTGTGATGGACTAATTTGGAGGACTCGTTGTTTATTCCTGACAACAAGCGATAAGAGCCTAAGAGGCTTGGGTATTTAAGTGAGCCTCGCTCCACCTTCCCTCTGGGGGATCTACAACGGGAAATCCATTTGACAGTCCGTCACACACCATAGCTCATTGGCACGTACCTTAGTGTATAAAAAGGGATACGCTCACTTGGTCGCTTGAACCCTTGAGTGGGGAGACCTAGTTGTGGGCTATCCTTCGCCAGTGAGAGCCTTTGTCCATACTCTTGCAAATCCACCCATAGACTGGTTTATATGGTTAAAGTAGCAATTATTTCCTTGAGTATGTGCTTGTGGACCATCCTCATTTGGATGCAGTTGGACTATTGTCAAAAATGCGGGCTTGCTGGGCCATTTAAACTGGGGCAAGTTCGTACTGTATGACTATTAGGCCCAAGGCTTCTGAAATGTTGATGGGCCATTATAAAGAATTTTATTATGTTATGTTTGCATTATCTCCCTTCTATGCTTATGTTTGGGAACATCACCGTTTGGATCCATTTGGACCATTTGTCATGGGATATGGGCTTGTTGGGCCATTTAAACTGGGACAAGAACGTATTTCATGACTATTGGGCCAAAAGCTTCTAAGTGATTGATGGGCCACCTTGAGTGCTTGTCTTCGGAATATTATCATTTGGATTTAGTTGGGCTCTTTGCCGTAAGACGTGAACTCGTTGTGCCATTTAAACTGGGACGGGTTCACCCTTATGACAGTTGTCCCAAAAGTTTCTAAAATGATGATAGGCCGATTTGTTTGATAATTTTATTTGATTTAATGTTATATATTTCTTATGCATATCATGCATACATATACCCTGTTAACATCCTCTGTGTCTTAAAAGACACCATAGATACCGTTTGGGTTAGAGAAGGAACCAGACTCACTAAAAGAACAAGTATGAGTGAATCCGATAATGAGGTGTCCCGTATGGATCAGTTAGAGAATGGTCTCGCCAAGATCACTGAACAGTTGCAGGCTTTGACTACTGCTATGGCTGGTATAGCTGGGTCTCGTGCCGGGGTTAATTCTGGGGATGTGAGGCAAGAGGAATCTCCGAACAGATTGGGGGATGATCTCCCCGCTTTTGATGATGATATGGCAGAGTATGCAGCAGGCAGAGTATCTGGGTCTCAGACAGAGTTGCAGAAACTTCGGGATCAGGTTGAGTCAGTTACCCGCAAGATGAGGGGTAAGAATGAGGATCTGCTGGATTATGACACATTGACTTTTGAGGAACAGTTGCCAGCACAGTTCAAGATGCCAGATATGGCTAAGTTCAACGGGAATGGGGATCCGAGGGTGCATCTCCGACAGTTTGTATCAGTCATGAGTTCAGTTGGCTTGTCTCAGCGTCAGGTACAGAAAATGTTTGGAATGTCACTTGAAGGAGCTCCCGTGGTATGGTACCACAGTTTGGAGAAGAAGGTGTGAAGAAGATTGGAGGGAGTTAGCTGATGCCTTCCTGAAACAGTATGTCACTGACTTGGAGATCGACTTGTCACTCCGTGATCTGGAGAATGTTAAGCAGAAAGCGGAGGAGAGTTTTAAGGAGTATGTGGACCGGTGGAGGGGTCAATTATTGAAAATGCAGACTAGGCCTTCGGAGAAGGATCAGATCAAGATGATCATCAAGGGCACCAAGCCCTCCATTTATGGCAAGTTGAGGAGGATGACCTCCATGATTGCAGACTTTCGGCAGTTGAGGGAAACTGTCATGGATATTGAGGAAGAAGAGGCCGAGAATAGAAAATTCTATGGTCTAAACAGGAGGCCCATTGGGGGAACATCGGGAACAAAGCCCGTTTCTGCTGAAGTTGCTGCTATCCGGAACAGGCAGTTTTCCAATTTGGGAAGGCCCCTGTCTAAGGTGCTAGAGAAGTTGAAGAGGCAAGGGCTTTTAAAACCCTTGGATACCAAACCATTACCCAATCCCCTACCACCACATATTAACCTAAGCCTTTATTGCCACTTCCACCAACAAAAAGGCCATGACACCGACAACTGCGCCCGACTCCGCCATGAAATCCAAGACCTCATAGACTCCCAAGAAAATACCCAACCCAGAAACAGAACAGCCCGATACACACAGAAACCCCTTACCTAACTACCGTGCCGTACCACCACCAGCCTATATGATCAATTCTGGCCTTCCAGAAGACCTTGTCCTAAAATCCTTTCACCCTCAAGCCTTTTGCCTGGGAATCTGGGATAGCACTAGTGAGGATGAGTTTGAGCAGAAGAAGGACTTTTGGCTTGATTTCTCTAGCAGCGATGAGGAGGAAGTAAGGGGAATGACACGTAGCGGTCGTTTTTATAATGATATGGCGGAAAAGGGTAAGGAAGCTTTGACAGATGGTAGAGAAGTGGTTGAGGCTGCAGAAAATACTGAAGGGGATATAGTGCTGAGGCAATTGAGGAAGACTAGAGCACAAGTCAGTATCTGGGAACTATTATGTGCATCTCGGGAGCATAGACAGGCTATGGTTGAGGCCTTGAGCAAGATCGTGGTACCGGAGGATGCCAACCCCGCAATGTTTGTTGGGTCAGTTCAGAAGGAAGCTCTGCAGATATCTTTTTCTGAGGATGATCTCCCACCGGAGGGGAGGAATCATAATAGGCCTCTATTTATCAGGGCCGAAGTGAGAGGCAAGAGAACTTCATGTGTGATGGTGGATGACGGTTCGTCCATCAATGTGTGCCCATTGAAAATTCTGGCAAGATTGGGTATGAAAGCAACAGACTTGGACCCCTCCAGTATGACTATTAAAGCTTATGATGACAGTAAGCGGGGAGTTGAGGGTACCTTTGTGGCTATGGTCAAGGTAGGGCCGATTGAAGATGAGGTTGAGTTCACAGTGCTGGACATCCCAGCCACTTTTGCCTTATTGTTGGGAAGGCCTTGGTTTCACAAGCTTGGGGGCGTGCCTTCCACTTTGCATCAGATGATCAGATTCCCGTATGAGGGAGAGATTGTTACCATCCGGGCTGAGTTAGACAATGCCGTGGCTGCCTTGGAGATACTACCTTTCACGAGGTTCCAGGTATCAGCCACTTTTGAGGAGTGGGTGGATCCTAGGGTGGCTAGGATTATGGAGAAGATGAAGTTTGAGCCGGGTAAAGGTTCAAAATTGCCGGATTTCAGAGGACAGACTACTCGGAAGGGTTTGGGGTACAAATCTGACGAAGAAAAGCCGAAGGTCAAGAAAAAGGGCCTGAAACTGATGGAGTGCTTTGTGAAAGCTTCAGGGTATCAAGGAGAGCCTGAACCTGTGAAAGTCAATGGGATTGTGGTGCCTGGGTTTGAGATCTTCCAGGATTTGTTGGGTGAGAAACCATTGACTGGAAAAACTGTGGAAACAGAGATTTGGGAGGAGGAATTGATGAAGTTAGAGAACCTGACTCTGGAAGAAGATGAGAAGCCTGAAGAAGACCTGATTGCAGAGGAAGAAGTGTCTATAGATGATGAAGACATTTACCTTCCTGACTTATTTGAATGTACTTCCGCATTATCCAATAATAAAGACATTTCTTTTGCTTACTTGCCTGAGTCATTTCCATTCACTCTGCATGAATCAAGCATATTTGACATCAGTTCAGCCAGAACTATTGCATTTAACTTGGGCACACTTGAGAACCCCAAAGAAATTTTGATTGCAAGTGAAGTAACCTCCGAAGAGAGAGAGGAGAAACTAGAACAAGTGTTGGTCAGATATGCCAAAGTATTTGCTTGGTCTTATGAGGACATGCCCGGGGTAGACAGAAACATTGCCCAACACACAATACCAACTTATCCGAATATGAGGCCAGTAAAGCAGAGAAACTTCGACGGATGAGACCGGAATGGGCTGAGAAAGTCAGAGGAGGAAGTTAAGAAGCAGATAGATGTGGGGTTCCTGGAAGTGGTAAAATATCCCGAATGGTTGGCTAACATAGTGGGTTGCCGAAAGAAAGATGGGAAGGTCAGAATGTGTGTAGACTACAGGGATCTTAACAAAGCTTGTCCGAAAGATGATTTCCCTTTGCCGCATATAGATGTTCTGGTTGACAGTGCGGCTTTGTCTGCTATGTATTCATTTGCGGATGGATTTTCAGGGTACAATCAGGTTCTCATGGCTGAGGAAGATAAACACAAGACTGCATTTGTTACCGAGTGGGGTACCTATTGTTACAAGGTGATGCCGTTTGGGCTTAAGAATGCAGGAGCTACTTATCAGCGGATGGCCACTACACTCTTCCATGACTTGATGCACAAAGAGATTGAGGTGTATGTGGATGACATGATGGTGAAATCAGAAACGAGAATGGGCATATTGAGGCATTGGAAAGGTTCCTCCAGAGAGTTGACAGATATAACCTGCGGCTTAATCCCAAGAAATGTGTGTTTGGGGTGACATCAGGGAAATTGCTTGGTCATACAGTGGGAATGGGCGGAATAGAGGTAGACTCCGAAAAGATCAAGGCAATCACAGAAATGCCTGCACCGAAGACAGAAAAGGAAGTCAGGGCATTCTTGGGAAAGATTCAGTACATCAGTCGGTTTATTGCCAAGTTGACATCGGTATGTGAGCCTATCTTCAAACTGTTGAGAAAAGATCAGCCAGTGAGATGGAATGAACAGTGTCAGACCGCCTTCGACAGAATCAGAGATACTTGGTGAAGCCACCCGTATTGAAACCTCCGAGGCCGGGTAGACCTTTGATATTGTATTTGGCTATAGAATCAGAAGCATTGGGAGGTATGATGGTACAGGCAGATGAGACAGGGGTAGAACATGCAGTTTATTATCTGAGTAAGAAGCTGCTTCCGTATGAGGCTCGGTATCAGGAAGTTGAGAAGATCTGTCTTGCAGTGGTATGGGCTTCCAGAAAGTTGCGACATTACTTCCAGTCTTACAAGATCCAGGTGGTGGCAAAGGAGAATCCTCTGAAATATCTGCATTCAGTGCCTTCACTAGTGGGAAAACTGGGCCGATGGTTGGTATTGTTGACAGAGTTTGACATTGAGTATATCACCTCCAAGGTGATCAAGGGACGAGCAGTAGCGGAGTTTCTGGCATTGCAACCTGTTGAGGGGGATCAGTATAAGTTTGAGTTTCCAGATGAAGAGATCCAAGCAATAACAGTTCAGAGATGGAAGATGTATTTTGACGGAGCAGTGAATTACAAGGGAGCCGGAATTGGGATCGTGATAGTAACCCCCGAGGGAGAGACTTTGCCTTTGGCTAAGAGGCTGACCTTCAGAGTGACTAATAACATGGCTGAGTATGAAGCATGTGCTTTTGGCCTGACAGCATTGATAGCCTTGAAGGCCGGGAGTGTGGAAATCTACGGAGATTCTATGTTAGTAGTCCAGCAGATGCGAGGAGAATGGGAATTGAAGGAAGAACGGTTGAAGCCTTATCTTTTTCACCTCAGAAAATTGGCACAGGGTATCCCCGAGTGTAAGTTTCAGCACCTACCGAGAGAAGAGAATCAGATGGCAGACGCATTGGCTACACTAGCAGCGACTTGGGAAAATCCAGAGAGAGAAGTTAGTGATGAGACCATTGATACTGACAACAGCAAGTAAACCTGCTTATGAGATAGAAAGAATTCTGGAAGTTGAGGTTGACGATGGTAAGCCTTGGTATTATGACATTCAGAGGTATCTGGAACATGGTGAATTCCCGGAGGGGGCAGGCAGAAAAGACAGAATAGCCATTCAGAAGTTGGCTTCCCAGTATGTGACTTTGAGAGGGGAACTGTACAAAAGGCAGCAAACGGCATTCAGTTGAAATGTTTGAGAAAAGAAGAAGCTCAGAAAGTGATGGAAGAGGTACATGCCGGGGTATGTGGCCCGCACATGAATGGGTTGAACTTGTCCCGCAAGATAGTGAGACAGGGGTTTTATTGGTCAACCATGGAGACAGACTGCGCGAAGATGGTAAAGCACTGTCATGACTGTCAAGCACACGGTAATTTGAATCACTTACCGCACACAGAATTGCACGGGCTGTCAGAGCCATGGCCGTTCTCAGCATGGGGGATTGACATGATCGGGGAAATTCGACCGAATGCATCTAATGGGCATCGCTTCATAGTAGTAGCAGTGGATTACTTCTCAAAGTGGGTGGAAGCCGAATCCTTCCGTAACGTTACAGCGAAGCAGATGGCAAAATTCATAGCTCGGAACCTCATTTGTCGGTATGTATGGTATGCCGCATCATGTAGTGACAGACAACGGGGTCCAGTTTCAAGGAGAGACGAAGGCAATGTTACAGAGGCATGGGATAGGCCACCACAAGTCATCACCGTACAGGCCGCAGGCAAATGGGGCAGTTGAGGCAGCCAACAAGACTATAAAGACCATTTTAGCCAAGATGACAGAAAATTGTAGAGATTGGGCCGAGAAGTTACCGTATGCTTTGTGGGGATACAGAACATCAGTAAGGACGGCAACGGGTGCAACACCTTACTCCTTGGTCTACGGAATGGAAGCAGTATTGCCAGTAGAAGTGGAAATACAGTCCCTGAGGGTATTAGCAGAGGCAGAATTACCGGAACAGGAATGGGCCGCACAGAGATTTGATCAGTTAGTACTGTTGGATGAGAGAAGAGAACGAAGTCTTTGTATCACATGCAGTTGTATCAGAAGAGACTAGCCCGGGCATTCAACAAGAAAGTACGTCCCACAAAGAAAAGGGTGATTTGGTACTTAAGCAGTCGAGGCCGTCGACGACGGATCCGAGAGGAAAATTCAGGCCTAACTGGGAAGGACCTTACATCGTTCAGAAAGTCCTGGGAAATGGAGCAGTGAAGCTATCAGACTTGGAAGGAAATGAATTCACAGAACCAATCAATGTCGACAGGTTGAAGTTGTACTTTGCTTGAGAAGACTTGGTCGCCAGCGGAAGACCTAACCCAACGGAATAAGAAAACTCCTGCATACATGCATACACGTAACCTATATTGCATATTTTGTTTGTTCTGTTTTGTGTAAACAGGTGTTGAAGACGGAAAAGAGCGAGCAGTAAGCCAATCAGAGATGGTAAAGGCACAGCATTTGATATGGGCAGTAATCTGAAGATTGAGGTCCCAATGAAGTTAAGTTCCGGGTATGGGTCTCGGAGGGCGAAGCCCATATCGGCTGAGGAGCGAAGCTCCACCATCATTTTCGGGATGCGTCCCAGGGTCGAGGCCCACATTTGTCAGCGGTATTGGGATGCGTCCCAGGGTCGAGGCCCCCTGTCGGTTGCAGCTTGGGATGCGTCCCAGGATCGAGGCTCCACATCATATCATGACAGCTTGGGGGCGAAGCCCGTATCGGCTGAGGAGTGAAGCTCCACATCATCATTTTCGGGATGCGTCCCAGGGTCGAGGCCCACATTTTGTCAGCGGTATTGGGATGCGTCCCAGGGTCGAGGCCCCCGTTGTCGGTTGCAGCTATTGGGATGCGTCCCAGGATCGAGGTCCACTGCATCATCATTTTCGGGATGCGTCCCAGGGTCGAGGCCCACATTTTGTCAGCGGTATTGGGATGCGTCCCAGGGTCGAGGCCCCGTTGTCGGTTGCAGCTATTGGGATGCGTCCCAGGATCGAGGTCCACTGCATCATCATTTTCGGGATGCGTCCCAGGGTCGAGGCCCACATTTTGTCAGCGGTATTGGGATGCGTCCCAGGGTCGAGGCCCCCGTTGTCGGTTGCAGCTATTGGGATGCGTCCCAGGTTCGAGGCCCACATCATCAGCAGCATCGAGATGCGTCTCAGGATCGAGGTCCACTGCAGTATCAGCTCAGCTCGAGACAGCTAGCTAGCCAGGTAAGTAAAATGCATTGCATAACTTTGATAGGATTGTTCAAAGTCACACACTGCACAAGTCCCATCAAAGTGGGGGCGACTGTAGGCATTGCATTTTCGCATGTGAAACCCGATGATGAGCCTCATTTGGAGGCACTACCTTTTGAGTCATGAAAGCCGCGGGAAACGGATATCGGAAGGGGAAATTCAGGATAAACAAGCTCACTGTCTTCGTTGGTGCTGCGTTCGTTACTTCGTTCGAACCTCGTGCAGATTGCGGACGTTCGTGCCGCGTGCGATGAGGCGTTCGAACGGAGCCGGTAATTCTGGTTTTGCTGCTAGCCTCACACCCAGCCCATTTAGCTCCCCAAAGCCCATAAAACACATCCCAAATTAAATAAATAAATATTAAATAAATATTAAACATTAAAATAAAACATTTAAACCATTTACCAATTAAATAAAACATTACCAAAAACTAAAAAAATATGCCTAATTAAACAAATCACATACTAAATCAAAATATATCATACCAAATTAAAATCAATCTAACCAATTAAAGCCAATCATATATTTGACTTCCTAATAATAAGATTTACCAAATATAAAATATTTGTTTTCCTAAACCAACACAAATTAAATATTACAACTTCCTAACTAAAATATTTTGTCCCCCCTCAATCTAATCCTTCCTTGTTGAACACAAAATCAAATCCCTTTTGATGACAAAATCCCTTCCTGTGACACAAGGCCAAAAACCCTACTCTCCTCTATATAAAAAACATGACAAAACAAAGGCATCCCTCCTCTCAAAAATCTCTCTAGCCATACCACAATTACACAAGAATTATAGCAAAAAAAAATCCTAGACTCATAAGCATATCACTCCCTTGATCTCACTCTCACACCACCGAAAATCACCACAAAACCACACCTAAAAACACGCCAAAACAACCCCGAAATTACCCCCAAACAGAAGCCCAAATCCTAAAAAAACAGTAACATAAAAAACTACATAGATAATCTTAAAAATAATCATTTTAATTGCACTAAGAACCCACACAACTTGGAATAGTTCTTTGAAAACATTTGAAACAGGTAGCCGTGTGTGAGTGAGCAGCAAAACAGGAGCCGAATAGGAGCAGAACGGAGTTCGAATCGTAAGCAAAGCAGAGAAAAGTGAGCTAGGACGTTGAACCAGCGGACCAGAAAAAGTTGCGGAGCTTTTACCCCCTTTCGATCTTCGTGGAACGTGAGTCCGAGAGACGGCTTAAAAGGTTAGACCTGAGGGTATCTTTCACTTATTCTCATTTACTTTCCGGTCATTTATTTTGATTATATTTTCTGTATTTGTGGTATCATTGTGTGTATGATGTATGTTGTGGGTATTGGATGAATGAGAGATGTGTCAACTCTCGCGGTATATCGGATGGAAACCCGGACATAAATTTCATAGCCGATTCCGAATGGACGGTAATATGATCTGTACTCGGGCCACAATTCCACGTACCGCTTGGGTAAACGGACACCATCTTTCTTTGTTGTGTTGCTCTTGTTTATTTAGTTTGTTTTCCTAAACTCAATATGTCGTTAGTTATGCATGATTCAACCAAGCGCATGGGCTTAGTAGAGTTAGTCCAAAGGTCCTCCATTTAGGAGACAAAGAGCCGAAAAGGCCACCTTCGTGACACTACTTCGCCGCGTCGGTTGATGTATGTTCGGTTGGACGCGAGATACGTTCAATCGGGCATACTTAGTTTGATATTGTTATCTTATTTTCGTATGTATAAGTCAATCGAGCGCATGGGCTTAGTAAGTGTGTTGTGAGATCCCCTATGGGGAGGGGCTAAAAGCCCTTTACCACGATGCTTTGCCGCGCCGGTTGATGTGTTCAGATTGGATGTAAGATATGTTCAATCGGGCATACTTGGTTGATATGATTGGTTCTATTCTTGTATGTGTGATGTGACGCGCATGGGCTTAGTATGTTGGTCTAAAGGTCCTCTCTTTGAGAGATCAAGAGCCCCAAAAGGTCACCTTTACGGCAGTGCTTCGCCGCGCCCTTTTATTTTCTGTATTGCATCATATTTCATGCATCAGGTCCGTGTCCGTTCGAACGCGTTTGCAAACGCAACTCGAACGTGCATACATTTTGCCTTATCATGCATCAGGTCTCCTTTCCGTTCGAACGCGTTTACGAACGCTACTCGAACGTGAGTATTCTGTTTCATTTCCGTTCGAACGCGTTAACAAACGCCATACGAACGTGAGCATTCTGTTTCATTTCGTTCGAACGCGTTTACGAACGCTACTCGAACGTGAGCATTCTGTTTCATTTCCGTTCGAACGCGTTTACGAACGCTACTCGAACGTGAGCATTCTGTTTCATTTCCGTTCGAACGCGTTTACGAACGCTACACGAACGTGCACACACTGAACTGAGTCTGTCTTATTATATTCATGCATAATTGCCTATTGGTTGATCTTTCTTATGCAAATGTGTCAATGTATTACCATTCATATGCTCGTGTCATGATAACATTTGAGTATTATTTCTTGCGGTATATCGGATGGAAACCCAGACGTAAATTCCGTAGCCGATTCCGAATGGACGGTAGTGCGGTCTGTACTTGGGCTACAATTCCACGTACCACTTGGAAAAGTGCCCATATGTGTGCTTGTATGGTTACCATGTGTGTGTATGGTTAATATGTGTGCTTGTGTTTTTCCTGAATATGATATGCAAGTAAAGATGTATGTTAGTTGCTATCTTGATATATGTTAAGCATGCAATCTTATATATGAAATACATGTATATTTAGGCGCATATTTTATTTATAAATGTGAATTTAGAAGCATGATACCTCTAGAAATAATTGTTACTTCAGCTTGTTAAATTATTATATAAATCCTTTCATTACAAGTGACATAAGTAAGGGACCATTCCGAACCCAACGGTTTGAGGTCTTCCCTTGCGAGGGGTGAGTGCGGCCTTAAATTTGTCCGGTTCACACCGGGGTGGCGACTCCATGTTATGTAATCCTTCCCAACTAGGCCGCGAGCCTAGGAACGGCGTCGCTCAGGTTCTGTGTCCCACATTATTAATGACATATATGTACTTTTAACAACTGCATAACTCATGTCTATAAAAATAGGTCACATGGGTTTCATTTATACACTATTCGATTCAATTCATTCTTTTGCTTTTTCATTAATTAGAAGAGTCCCAGGGTTTTTCTAAAATAAGAGAGTTTCCATTCAATTATTCCAAGTTCATTGTTCTTGAACAAAATGATGGCCCAGTTTGACAAGAAACAACCCAAGAATCATGGGAGAAACGTTAGCCAAGGATCCGTAAAGAGTACCAAGGGGGTAATAAGTCCTAAAAAAAAGGTTTTTCTCGACATGAGTTGATGTTCATCTTCTACGATTTACGGTTCTTCTAAATCTTGGGTTTTTTAGTGAATTGTATTGATTCTAGGTCTAACATCTCGCCAAGAGGAAGGACATTACGACATGAGATAGGAGTAAACCCATTTCCCCGAGCCTCAATCGTAACGGTAATCGGGCATGAAATATACTGAAATTCCGAAACAACCTGGAATAATCTTTACACATAAAAGGGGCCTCCGGTCCCACCAAAACATATCGAATATCAACCTCATTACATAAAGGTTGTGCCCATAAAACATACAATTTAAATCTTTCATTTATACATAACAAACACGTTCTATCAAAGACCGGTCCGAGCCCGGCCCATTGTCATCCTTAGATAAAACAAAGATTATATACACACATACCTACACCACAGAAAGTTTAGTGTCATAAAACCTTTAACCTTCATACTACTATTTACCTTTCTTGAACATTATGTCATTCGATAAACGCTTACATATTCTAATCTAAAAACTGAGTTCAAAAAGCTTTCTTGAAACAAAACTAAGATTCACAACAAAACTATAACATCTCAAAACATTTGAAATAGCATCAAATCGGGAAGTTTTAAATATTTTCTTTTAAAACAAGTCAAGCACTAAGTTCTTTTTACGAACTACCTTTCGAATGTTTAACATCCAAGTTACAAATGCGTACTCAGAAACGTACCTGATGCGAATCAAAAACCTCATACTTATACTTCTCATTCTTAAGTTCAAAGCCCGAGTTACATATACATATATACACACGTATACATATTCAAAGACATCTTACACAGACTTCCAAATATTCTTCCTGACCAATTATACCAAAATCTTCAAGTAGACAGATCACACACACATATCCCATACGATTATCACAAAGTCAATCTCATCCACGCAACATGAGCATGACATACATAAGAAATCTCTATATATAGTCAAATGACACTCATTATCAAGAATGAAGTACAATTTGAAGTCTTTACAGACAAACACATGTATCATCAAAAATGAAAATCATATCACAAAGTTCATACAGTCCATTTTATCAAAATCAGAAACGAAAATCAGAATACACATGACATAACTCAAAAAGCACAACACAAACTCCTTACAGACAAACATGTTCATTAATAGTATCAAAAATCATACTATAAACTCCATATGGTCATTTAAAACATAACTAGAAATCAAAACATGATAATAATCTTTTGAAAACCCAGCTTATTCAAAAAGGGATCTCCTGAAAATCAGAAGCTTTCAAAATCCAGAATCATCAAAACTAATCATGTATCCATTACTCGAGTTACGCGAAAGAATCGAGTAATGTCCGAATAGGACCATTTCGACTGAGAGAGTGACAGGTCATACAATTTCTAATGGTCAAGACTCCAGAACAGGCGTTACGAAGGGTTAAAATCATTAAAATAAAATCATCATACAAGCACCATAGTGGAAAACATATCATGTAACATCCATCTGAAATATTATAAACTAAGTTATCTGAATTCTTTTCTCGGAAACTTTTAGAAAAAATCATTAAACTAAAGATGTCATCAAAATATTATTTGAAAGTATTATAAAAACACATAAAATCATAAACATCATGAAGTCAAAATATCAAAGTATCGAAACGATATCAAATATCATAATATCAAAACAGAAATATCATTAGTGTATCGAAAATCTGATATTGTAATCGAAAATAACTTTTGAAATCCTTGTTTTCACAAAAAAACCATATCAGGTGTCTAAGAATTAATTCACTAGACGAAGAAAATTAGGCATCCAATGTCCAGATGTGCGCACTGATCGGACATTGTCCGAAATATGACCATGTAGATAGAGAGTAAACGGAACGACCATAGTCAGATGGTCAGAGCCCCATAGTATACAGAATTCACATTGTAGCAAAAATCTTGTCGTATCAACAGTAAAGTCAAAATCATTTTCATTTGTTTGCAAAAACTTTTCAAAAGGACATGTAAATCACTTATCCAAAAACTGTAAACAAATTAAGGTATCCACACAAAGGTCAAACTCATCACATAAAACGTTTCCACATTCATCATTCATTAGTAAGAAATCACAATCTGAAAAACATACATTACTGTAGGCATTGCATTTTTGCATGTAAGTTACGATGATGAGTCTCATATGGAGGACACTACCTTTTAAGTTGTGGAAGTCGCGGAAAACGGACGTCGGAAGGGAAAAGTCAGAAATCAGTACCTTGTGGGGA
>SKCR01046085.1:0-76390 GCA_019454045.1 Zanthoxylum bungeanum | reverse complement strand
GAGTAAATTGGTGTTTTGGAAATATTGATTTGGTTAATTAATTATGTATACACTTTAAATTAATTAATCGTGAAATTTGGAATTTTGTAAGTTAATTAATTGGGCCAAATTTTGAATTGGGCTTGTAAAGTTGTAATTGGGCTTAATGGGCTTGGTTGGGCCAAGTTTGGTTTAGGCTAATTGGTTGGATCCAATTGGGCCCAAAACCATTTCAATAAAGTCCAATTATGACTTAATGGACCTTTAATAATATTTGGGTCTAATAGGCCTAAATTGGTTTCTTGGTAAATAAGGGTAATTCCTTAAATGGGCTTTGGTATTTGGGTTTGACCCATATTGACCAAAAGTCCATGCCTTAGAAATTAATTAAAAGCCCATTGGACTTTAATTAAATTAACATTGGATGTTAATCGGGTTTTGAGACCCGTAACGATTAGATTTAGAATCTAAGTCGAAAAGGGACATTAAAAAATGTAATTATTTAATTTAGAAATAAATATAGAATTAGTATTAAATACAAATTGAATTGGATTTAATATTGTAGTTTAATATAATTCAAGAATTCGTACTTTGAGTACTTATTCGCAAAATAAGTTTGACTCGCGCAAAATCAAATCATTGTTTAAACATTGGATGGTCATTAATTTTTAGATTAATTAATTGGATTAGATTGATTAATAACATGCTTGTGTGAATACATGGATGCGATGTATGAATAATGTATATCAGATGGATATTAGATGGGTGATGGTAATTTTGGAAATTGTAGTAATAAATTTAGAATTTATTAATTGGACCTGCGTGTCCAGCCTATTACCTCTTGACTCTGTGTATTTCTATTCTGACCTATTCCCCTCAATGTAAATGAGGTTTCTTTAGTAGTGTTATGTAATCGGGTAGAAGTAATACTTGTACTAGCCGGAGAGAGGAAATGGAGAGACTTGTTCTAGGAACAATGTGTTAAGTATCCATCCGCATATCGTTATTATATTTATTTATACGCGCCTTATTATGTGTTTAGAATGCATGTTTAAAGGTGTATGATGATGAGACCTTAACAAAGATAATTAATTGGTTGCCAACTACGCGAAAAAACCCTCACTATATATTAAGCATTTTTCTTTCCATTGAGTGATTCTTACTCAAGATCCAAGACTGGCACTGGTTGTTGGCCAAAGTCAAGACCTTTGTCCGTCGCGGATGTGTTTGAATCATGAAGGCTTTCTTACATATCGGTGTCTTGTCCAAGTTGTGATTTGTTGGCCAAATTCAAGATCACTTCTTATCCATCGACATCGATTACGAAGCTTTCCATGGTCAATGGGTTCCGCTTAACTGAGATCACTAAGTTTGTTGTGCCAAAGCCAAGGCTTAGTTGATTCAGAGGAAAAGGTTAGGGAATATATTGGATATATTCCCTAACGAGTTAATTTAGAAATAATTCGTTAGTGACGTTAATAGTAATTTTACTAGGCATAATTATTACGTCGCAACGGAAAATTCGTTAATTCGGAATTAGCGAACCCGAGCCCGGGATTGTTTACGGTCGCACTCGTACTTCGAATTCAAATGCGGCCCATAAGTCACATCACGCGTCAATTCACATCACACATCATTCAAGTGATGGATGTCTTGTCACTTTGAGTGATTGACAACCAGTCACTATTCATGAGTGATGTGAGTTGTTGGATTGCATTTAGTGGAATTTTGCCTCCAAAATCATCTTAGCTTTTTGGAAAAGCTTTTGACTAATTTTGGGATATGTTTTTCATTAGGTTTTTGAAACCAAAACAAGACATCTTCTTCTCTCTTTCCTCTCCTCTCTCTCACGGCTTTAGGCCATTATTCGTCTTCCATTTTCTGGTTTTGCCGAATTTAAGGAGAAGCAACATGGTGATTTTTGTGGCAAAAATTACCAAGATCTAGCACTCAAAAGAGGACATACAAAGGTGATATGGAATATTTTTCATGAGCATGGAATCACTAAATAAAGCTTGGAGCTTGAAGACACTCTTGGAGCACACTTGGAGGTGATGGCCGAAAATTTGGAGGACAAAAAACTGCAATTTCCGTGAGCCACCTTGGAGGATAGCTTGAAGTTTTTGTGTTCATCGCATCGCTTAACCGATCTTTGTAAATATTCCGCAACTTCTTTGAGTATTCGCACATGTGTTTCATTGCTTGATTTGATCCTTTGGACCTAATAGAAACCCAACAGTAAGAGCTTGAGGGAAAGGTATTCTAACTAGGATATGTGTCTCTTGTTCTTCTAGCGGAGTATTTGGACTATTATCCATGTGGTCACCTTTAATTTTGGGGTGTCCTGCATCCTACCTCTTTACCACTCCTATTGAATATGGAATTAACACTTTTTACATTAGCTGCTTCATGATTAGCCTGTGCCATGTGTTGCCGTTGCGGATTAGGTTGAGCCTAAGATGGGAATTTTCCTTGTTATTGCACACTCAGGACATTAGTCAATTTGGAGACTTGACTCTTAATCTCCTTATTGTCTTCCACTACCAGAGATATCAATGACTCAAACCTTTGATTGGTTTTTCTCTGGGCCTCTATAAATTCATGTACAGTATTCTCTAAAGAATTCCTAGTAATGGCAAGTGTGTGATACTGTGGGGCACTGTAACTTCTAGGCTGTGATGCTTGACTAGGCTGTTGATGTTGGACAAAATGACCCATAGCGTCACTTTTTGCACAGATCATTGTGTTGTTGTAGCAAATTAACTATGTGACAAGGAAATTGCACTCTCATCATTTGTGATTAGATCACCATAGATATATAAATGAAGAGAGGTCCCTGTGATTAGTTCCTGGACTGAGAATGATATGAGACAGTATCAGTCCCCGAACGATTAATCATTAAATATCCCTAGCCGGAGTATTATCGAGACTGGACATCGATAATGCGGAATAGGCTAGTATTGCACTTGTGTGCGTTGTGAGGGCACAACGACATAGTTCTCATATATATAAGTATCAGATACTTATGCAAGTGCGATAGGAGGTCGTGTTTCACCGATGGTACGGGAAACAGCTTCGCTCTGGATAGACCCCTCGGAATCCCATTGGTATTATGACTATGTGTCTATGGGAGGCCGAAATCAAGGTAGGTGTGTATAGTCTTAACCTGAGACTTACATCGCTAATACTTACGATAATCGATAGACTTTGGTCTTGGTGGTACAGGGCTTTAACCGGTTCTGTGTACACCACTTCTGGGTTTATCAGAGAGTCGTAGTGTATTGGGTGTGATGTCAAGACGGAAGTATCACTTCAGTCATAGTGGAGATGATGTCACACAGGATACGGTACTAGTGCTCTTGAGTGTTGCGCAACCAATCGGGATATTGTGACCAGGTCATGAATATCCGATTATAGAGACTATGTTACCAGACATCCGACATGTGCTTCGGACGGGGCAGACACTTATCCAGCCCCAGCCCTAGCACGTGGCTATCCGATACTGGGCCGATATACACAATACAATTGGTATACTACGCTTGATATAGATCTTTGTATATTCTATATGGATATGTCCGGAGAATTGGGAAGACTTGGTGCTTTGCTAGGAGTCGACCTTGTCTCGTAAATTCGGTAGACGTAGTACTTGGTACGTACGTGATTCGGATACTCCGACGACCGTATTTACTGCCAACATATCCGGGGATCTCATGGGTCGCTTCCCGATAATCACCGATGACGCATAACTCGCACTCTTAAATAATCTGGGATTATATAGAAGAAGAGAAAATTAATCTAGGATTAATTACGGAGATATTTTATCTAGGATAAAATATCGTCTAGAGAGAGATAATGATTAATTTGGAATTAATCGGTAATTAATATATTTGATATATTAATGAAATTAGATTTCGACGCGGAATTAAAAATATATTTTAATTCGGGCAAACGAATTAATTTAGAATTAATTCGTTAGCGACGTGAATAGTGAATTCGCTAGGCGTAATCATTTAATGACGACGCGACGGAAAAATCGTTAATTTGGAATTAACGAACTCGAGCCCGAGTGTGATTGCGAGCGCATTCGTATTTCGAATTCGAGTGCGGCGACGCAAGTCACATCAAGTGTCAAATCATTAGTCGCATCAAGCGTCAAATCACTTGTCAGTTTGAGTGATGTGAAATGACAACATGTCACTTTATTAAAGTAGATGTGACTTGATGGACTTGTGATGGACTTTTGACTTTGGAGTGTGGAACACTCAAGGTCATTACAATTGATTTAATTTGTTTTTTTGAAAGCAAATTAAATGGTAAAAACATTTATTATTTTTGGAAAATATATAAACAAATGTTATACCACTTTTGTAATAACTTAACAACATTTTCTCTCTCATTCTCTCCTTCAAGCTCACGCCCAAGGGGCATTTTTCACTGGTTTTTGAAGCCAAAAATGTGAGCAAAGGGAAGCCAAGAGTTGGGTTTTTGTGGCAAAAACCGCAAGTGCTAGCACACTACGAGACTTGCGAAGGTGGTAGGGAGGTTCACCCATGAGCCGGGATCCGTTTGACGAAGCTTGGAGCTCCGTTTGTCATCTCAAAATTCTGTTTTTGGAGGCAGTGAACTGCCAGCAGTGGGCGTCCTTGGCAGTGAGCAAAGTGGCTTCATTCGTCTTCAAATCGTCTCAACCGATCGATGTGAGTATTCCGCTACCTCCGTTGATGTGTTCACACATGTATTTCATGTCTTGTTTGATCTTGGGACCTAGATAATAACCAACAATGGCATCAAGAGCTATAGGTTCAAGCATGAAATTGTAGGGCTTAAAATTTGGGTAAATTTGTTTTGAGCATGATTTGAATAAATTGATTGTTTGAGTATGCTTATAACATGTCTAATTGCATTTTGGTTGGACCAATTTGTTGAAAATTGATTTGGAATAATTTTCCCCAATTTTTGTCACTTGGCCGAATGTGTTGTGATTTTGAATCCTTGGAATTTTTTGGTTTTGATTCATTGGATGAGTTAGAATCATGTAGGATGATGTTAATTTATGGTCAATTGGATTGTACTTTGAATTGAACATAAATCCCCAAAATTCTCATGTTGGCTGAATTGGAGTATGCCCTTGAATGTCTTGGATTTTTGATTTTATGAACATTGGATGTGTATGAAATCATTTAGGATGTTGATTTAATGTCGATTGTGGGTTTGATTGGATTAAAACCAAATCGGATGTGAAATCCTTCCTTGGCCGAGACTAAAGAAGCATGTAAATGGGTTTGATTTTTCATTTATGTGTTGGACATATGATAATGATAATGAGCATGATTAATTGGACTAATATGGTATTTTAGAAATATTGATTTAGTTGATTAATCATGTAATACACTTTAGTTTAATTGAATATGAAATTGGATTTTGTATATTTAATTATTGGGCCTAATTTTGGAATTGGACTTTAATGTTGTAATTGGGCTTATTGGGCTTGATTTTATCAAGTTGGGTTTAGGCCAAATGGATTGGATCTAATTGGGCCAAAACCACACCATAAAGCCCAAATGCGACTTAATGAACCTTTAAAGTTTAATTGGGCCTAATGGGCCAAGATTGATTTATGGGCTTATGGGGTAAATCCCGGATTGGACTTTGGTTATCGGTTTGACCCGAGTTGACCAAAAGTCCACGCCTTAAGAAATCAATTAAAAGCCCATTGGACTTTAATTGAATTGACGTTGGACGTTAATCGGTCTTTGAGACGCGTTACGATTAAATTTGGAATTTAAATCGTAAAAGGTTTATTAAATAAAAGTGTAATATTTAATTTGGAATTGAATAGTGAATTAGTATTAAATACATGTTATATTGGATTTAATGATGTAGTTTAATTTAATTCAAGAATTCGTACTTTGAGTACTTATTCGCAAAACGAGTTTGACTCGAGCAAAATCAAATCGTTGTTTGAACATTGGATGATCACTTAATTATCAGATTAATTAATTTGATTAGATTGATTGATAGCATGCTTATGTGTGTGAATACGTGGTTGTGTTGTATGTATAATGTATATCGGATGGATATTAGATGGGTGGGCAATTTTAGAAATTGTTGTAATAATTCGATTTATTAATTGGACCTGCGTGTCCAGCCTTATCACCTTCATTCTCTTTGTATTCTCTTCTCACCTATTCCCCTCCATGTAAATAAGGTTTCTTTAGAAGTGTAGTGTAACGGGTAGAAGTAATACAAGTGCTAGCTTGAGTGAGAAAGGGAGAGATTTGATCTAGGATCAATGTGTTAAGTATCCATCCGCAATATCATTATTATATTTTCATACTCGCTTTATTATGTATTTAGAATGCATGTTTAAGGGTGTATGATGATGAGACCTTAACAAAGATAATTAAATTGGTAGCCAATTTGCACACGAAAATCCCTCAATAAATATCAAGCGTTTATTTTCCTTCCATTGAGTGATTCTTGCTCAAGATCCGAGATTGGCAGGGGTTGTTGGCCAAAGTCAAGCCCTTGTCCGTCGAAGATGTGTTTTAATCACGAGGCTTTGTTCCATATCGGTGTCGTGTCCAAGTTGTGGTTTGTTGGCCAAAGTCAAGACCACTTCTTGTCCATCGACATTGATTACGAAGCTTCCATGTCAATGGGTCCGCGCTTGACTGGGATCACTAGGTTTGTTGTGCCAAAGCCAAGGCCTAGTTGATTCAGAGGAAAAAGGTTAGGGTATATATTCGATATATAGGCATATATTAGATATATGTTTGGGACTTGGATGTCCACCTACTGGATCTAGGAGTTGGATGAGATCCAATTGATCTTCGAGATCTACCTAGTTAATTATCATACAATTTGTTGGCCAAAGTCAAGATTGTGTGACATTAACGGGATCCTAGCCCACTAGGAAACACGGTTTCCCGAGTACTCGACAGAGGGTTAGAGGCTCGAAAAAATAGTGGGAGGCAAGTATTGAATTTGCAACATTCGTTCGAATACTCGTTAAACGCGCTCATCTATATTTTACTCGTCATATTAATCAAAAGTATTAGTTGGATTAATATTTTATTTGTTTTAAAAATATATATAGTTGTACTATATACAAACTCATTCGATATATAGCTGATTTTATAATTGGATTATAGTAATCAATATAATTGAATTAAAATGATAGTTGATTTTATAATTGGATTATAGTAATCAATATTAAGATTATACTTGATTAAATAATTGGATTATTGTAATCATTATAATTAATAGTACCTTTATTAAAATTGATTAAATAGTTAGACTATTAAAATCAAGAAAGGATTTGAAAAGTTGAATATTTAAATGATTTAATTTCATTGGGAATCAATAATAGGTTACTTTATTGGATAAAATAACTTGTTATATCTAGGCCCATAATTAAGCAAATAAGTAGAGCATAAAATCTTTGGAAGATTTATGTGATGATGACTTTAGTGCTTAATTTAATATACTTGACAATAAATCTATTTTAAAGTCAAAGTTTGCAATTGGGCAAGTTGCACAAGGTGCACATCATTTCGATATTCTAAAACCCAAGGCTTGGCCAAGGTTTGTGAAATATTGAAAAGATAATTGACATATCCCAAAGTGACTACCATTTGGATATGGAAGACACGAGGGAATTAAAGAAAGGGCGAGGCTCTAACTTTAAAAATATTTGTCAAAGTTATGTTCACTACTAGTATTGAAATTGGATTTTAAATACTTAGTGTGATACATAAAATATATGTATTGATGTTCAGAATTCGCTATGAGCTGGATACTGACTTCAAGCCGAGATTTCTCTACGAATCGGAAACGGGACGAAAGTCGCTCTTTCGATCGTAGATACCTAAGTTTAGGAACTACCCTTTGGGTATGTACTTAAATTAGAAATGTTATATGTAACTAGTTTGACTAGAGACATTATCTCTATATCAGTGTTTAATCCGATGCGGATAAAACCTTTATATTCTAGAACACTAAGTGTTTCTTTATATAAAGATGATACTGAGATAAAACATTAGATGTAAAGAATGACAGAATTTATATTTTGAATATAAATAAAATCTCAAACATATAAAATGACAAATAATAGCTCAAATTGATTTGATCAATAGAGACTTATTTGTGGCATTGTTGTCTAGGACACAATTAAACAAGACTCGTATATCCACACTTTTGAAGAGTGGGTACTAGGACTGATTTGACTATTCAAATAAGGTCTGCGAATCTAGTTTATTAGGTAAAATACCTAAAATACTATTTACTTGGTAATAGTAAAAGGCCACCGATCTGTTAGCCCTATTCATGGTGAAGTAAGTGGGCCCATATCTAGCTAGGCTAGATGTGAACATGAATATTTCGTGACCTTAACGGATGTGGCATCACGTTGTGTTATGTGTTTCTTTTGAAGAACACAGATCGTAACTTTTGAAGTTTCGACACGACGTAAATAAACAGATCGACTATAGTATTATTCCGCCACGATAAGACCGTAATGGAAAATACTTAAGCAGTAAGTTTCATACGTAAATGAAAGAGTACGGTATTCTTTCATAAGGAGGACTCCTCCCGAGACACGTCAGTTAGACGGTGTGTCCGAACTAAAACCGAATTTTGTTGGACATGATAAGGTTTATCACGAGTCGCTCTGAGCTACTGTTTCCTTCAATAGGATATGTATTAACAGTGCAAAACTTATTTAGAATAAGGTTCCATATAAATCTGTTTGACAGATATCATATAGGATATGAACAGGAAAGAAACGGGGTTTCTCATTCCTGATAATTTGGGTATGCCAGGCATAACGTTTGGATGATACCAAACTAAAAGACCCAAATTGGATAAGTGCCAATATAGGTTATCCTAAGGGAAACCTTAAGTATAGTACTTGTAAATCTCACATGAGAACAATGTGATTGTTGCTCACCATGCGGTTTTCCCTGAGAGGAATACCGATATGCAGTGGTCAGTGGGAGGATAGTGATACTCGATGAAAATCGGGAGCAATACTGTTCAAGGCACGAAATCCTTAATGGAACACAAATAGTTCATATATGATGAATCTATACCATTAATCTTCAAATACACAAGAAACTAGTAGATCAGATAGAGTCAGAAAACAACCTAGGGTATGGGTTTCTGATCTCACCCTATAAAGATGTCAATCTTATGGAGGTGTATTATCCGACTACGTTTTGAGGAATTGATACGAGGTATCGACTCCCTGTTATGGCAAAGTGCCATGAGTCCGAAATGGATTCCATGTATAACAACTATTTTGGATACTAGTTGTTGTACCACAAGGCATTGTGCCTATTGGTGCATTAAACGTCTTCAAGGAAGACATACATGGAAGGCAACATACCAACGTACAAAGCTGGGCTTTTGACGGAAAGGTATCGTTATCAACATTGTGTTAATAACGGTTCAACCTTTTACCTGTTTCCATGGTAAATCCATTTTGAAGATGCTTGAAGATAACTGTATATTTCATTTATGAAATGTGTCAGTTGTAGATCAAAATCGCTTTCCTGAAAAGGAAACCTCTTGGAGGATTCTTACAACATCCTGACGATTTTGTATAACCGACAAACAAGGTTTGGGGTTATTCGATCCATGTTTGGATTGAAGCAAGCATAAGGTTCTTGGAACTGACGTTTTGATTTAATCATAATGGTTTATGATTTAATTCAAAACGAAATGATTCTTGTGTATATAAGGAGGTTAGTGGGAGCGCACTGACAGTGAAATTCCATAAAGCAATTGGTGAAAGCTTGGCTTTCATAGATATTCTTTCAATAGAAATTCTCCTAGAATTCTGGGGAGTAACAACCTTTATTCAAGGAATAAAGATCTACTGGGATAGATTTGGAGTTGTTAACACTCTCTGGGAAATTGTACATTTAAAATGTACTTGATAGGTGGTCTCATATAGCTTCGAGCATATGGAGTCACGATCAGGTCAATCCAAGTGATAGTCATGGATTAAAGATTAAGAACATCTGTTAGTATCTAAGAGAACTAAAGATGTGTCTTAAACTATGGAGAATTAGAACTTGAAGTGACTGGGATCACCGCTGCAAGTTTCCAAACAATTAAATATTGTGGTACTATAAAGTTTGAATAACGGGACAGTGAGCTGGAAATCTTCCTAGCAAGATAACCGTTGCCGAAATAAACACAAATGCGGATTATTGCTGCAGCTGAGGCAGCAATAGAAGCCATTTGGGTCGAAAATAAATCTAATTAGATTAGATATAGTTCTGTTAGCGGCTGAGCTAGGCGTCAGCACAGGCTAAGGAATTATAGGTCTCATCGACGATCCAGATATATACTTCTATATCATCTGATTCGTTCGGATCATACATCGTGGCGATGTGATGATCGTATAAATCGCGTCAGACGATTATCAAACAAATCCGCTGACGAAACCCTTTCCTCAGCAATTTGAGCGAACCGTACATAGTTCGGGTGTGGGACACTTGAGTGACTCGCTACGTGCCAAGTGGGAGATTGTTAAACAAAATGACCCATAGCATCACTATTTGCACAGATCATTGTGTTGTTGTAGCAAATTAACTATGTGACAAGGAAATTGCACTCTCATCATTTGTGATTAGATCACCATAGATATATAAATGAAGAGAGGTCCCTCTGATTAGTTCTTGGACTGAGAATGATATGAGACAGTATCAGTCCCCGAAGGATTAATCATTAAATATCCCTAGCCGGAGTATTATCGAGACTGGACATCGATAATGAGGAATAGGCTAGTATTGCACTTGTGTGCGTTGTGAGGGCACAACGGCATAGTTCTCATATATATAAGTATCAGATACTTATGCAAGTGCGATAGGAGGTCGTGTTTCACCGATGGTACGGGAAACAGCTTCGCTCTGGATAGACCCCTTGGAATCCCATTGGTATTATGACTATGTGTCTATGGGAGGCCGAAATCAAGGTAGGTGTGTATAGTCTTAACCTGAGACTTACATCGCTAATACTTACGATAATCGATAGACTTTGGTCTTGGTGGTACAGGGCTTTAACCGGTTCTGCGTACACCACTTCTGGGTTTATCAGAGAGTCGTAGTGTATTGGGTGTGATGTCAAGACGGAAGTATCACTTGAGTCATAGTGGAGATGAAGTCACGCAGGATACGGTACTAGTGCTCTTGAGTGTTGCGCAACCAATCGGGATATTGTGACCAGGTCATGAATATCCGATTATAGAGACTATGTTACCAGACATCCGACATGTGCTTCGGACGGGGCAGACACTTATCCAGCCCCAGCCCTAGCACGTGGCTATCCGATACTGGGCCGATATACACAATACAATTGGTATACTACGCTTGATATAGATCCTTGTATATTCTTATGGATATGTCCGGAGAATTGGGAGACTTGGTGCTTTGCTAGGAGTCGACCTTGTCTCGTAAATCGGTAGAACGTAGTACTTGGTACGTACGTGATTCAGATACACTCCGACGACCGTATTTACTGCCAACATATCCGGGGATCTCATGGGTCGCTTCCCGATAATCCACCGATGACGCATAACTCGCACTCTTAAATAATCTGGGATTATATAAAGAGAGAGAAAATTAATCTAGGATTAATTACGGAGATATTTTATCTAGGATAAAATATCGTCTAGAGAGAGATAATGATTAATTTGGAATTAATCGGTAAATTAATATATTCGATATATTAAATGAAATTAGATTTCAACGCGGAATTAAAATTAGATTTTAATTCGGGCGAACGAATTAATTTAGAATTAATTCGTTAGCGATGTGAATAGTGAATTCGCTAGGCGTAATCATTTAATTACGACGTGACGGAAAAATCGTTAATTTGGAATTAACGAACTCGAGCCCGAGTGTGATTGCGAGCGCATTCGTATTTCGAATTCGAGTGCGGCGACGCAAGTCACATCAAGTGTCAAATCATTAGTCGCATCAAGCGTCAAATCACTTGTCAGTTTGAGTGATGTGAAATGACAACATGTCACTTTATTAAAGTAGATGTGACTTGATGGACTTGTGATGGACTTTTGACTTTGGAGTGTGGAACACTCAAGGTCATTACAATTGATTTAATTTGTTTTTTGATAGCAAATTAAATGGTAAAACATTTATTATTTTTGGAAAATATATAAACAAATGTTATACCACTTTTGTGTAATAACTTAACAAATTTTCTCTCTCATTCTCTCCTTCAAGCTCACGCCCAAGGGGCATTTTTTCACTGGTTTTTGAAGCCAAAAACGCGAGCAAGGGAAGCCAAGAGTTGGGTTTTTGTGGCAAAAACCGCAAGTGCTAGCACACTACGAGACTTGCGAAGGTGGTAGAGAGGTTCACCCATGAGCCGGGATCCGTTTGACAAAGCTTGGAGCTCCGTTTGTCATCTCAAAATTCTGTTTTTGGAGGCAGTGAACTGCCAGCAGTGGGCGTCCTTGGCAGTGAGCAAAGTGGCTTCATTCGTCTTCAAATCGTCTCAACCGATCGATGTGAGTATTCCGCTACCTCCGTTGATGTGTTCACACATGTATTTCATGTCTTGTTTGATCTTGGGACCTAGATAATAACCAAAAGTTGAGACTCTTCTCTCCAACTTCAATTTGGGTGGTTCCTCCAACCCGGATTATAAGTGTCAGAATAAGGTTTGTAAGGCTTATTGTACATCCCTAAGGTATTGCATTGTTCTGTTGGTTATTATCTAGGTCCCAAGATCAAACAAGACATGAAAACAATGCGTGAATACACCAACGAAGATAGCAGAATACTTACATCGGTTGGTTGAGTCGAATCGGCAACAAACAAAGCACAAAATGCTCACTGGTTTGGCGCCACTGCATGCAGTACACTACCTTCTGTCTTCTGTTTTTGAGCTGCGAAATGGAGCTCCTAACTTCGTCGGATGGATCCCGGCTCATTGGTGAACCTCCCTACCACCTTCGCAAGACTCGTAAGTGTGCTAGCACTTGAATTTTCACCATGAAAACCCACTCTTGCTTCCCCTTAGTGTCACGCCATTTCTGGTTCTGAACCAGTCCATTTTTTTCTGTTTTGTGTGTGAGAGAAGAGAAAGAAAATGGAGAGATAGAAATGTGTTGACTTATAACAAAAGGTGTAAAGGCTTTTCCTTTTATATTTTCCAAAAATATAAAATGATTTACCTTTTGCTTTAATTCAAAATCAAGCAAAAAGTTGGAGCCAAAAGCATAAAGTTTTCCCTCCAAAATGCTTTTACACTTTATGTCAACTTTAAGTCATATCAACTTTAATAAAGTGACATGTCTTTGACGCTTGATGCGACTTACGTCGCCGCACTCAAATTTGAAATACGAATGCGCTCGCAATCACACCCAGGCTCGGGTTCGTTAATTCCAAATTAACGATTTTTCCGTCGCGTCGTAATTAAATGATTACGCCTAGCGAATTCACTATTTACGTCGCTAACGAATTTATTCTAAATTAATTCGTTCGCCTGAATTAAAATCTAATTTTAATTCCGCGTCGAAATCTAATTTCATTTAATATATCGAATATATTAATTTAATCGATTAATTCCAAATTAATCGTTATCTCTCTCTTGACGATATTTTATCCTAGATAAAATATCTCCGTAATTAATCCTAGATTAATTTTCTCTCTCTTCTATATAATCCCAGATTATTCAAGAGTGCGAGTTGTGCGTCATCGGTGGATTATCGGGAAGCTACCCATGAGATCCCCGGATTAGCTGGCAGTAAATACGGTCGTCGGAGTATCCGAATCACGTACGTACCAGTACTACGTTCTACCGATTTACGAGACAAGGTCGACTCCTAGCAAAGCACCAAGTCTACCCAATTCTCCGGACATATCCATTTAAGAATATCAAATATCTGTATCAAGCGTAGTATACTAATGTATTGTGCATATCGGCCCAGTATCGGATAGTCACGTGCTAGGTCTGGGGCTGGATAAGTGTCTGCCCCGTCCGAAGCACATATCGGATGTCTGGTAACATAGTCTCTATAATCGGATAGTTATGACCTGGTCACAATATCCCGATTGGTTGCGCAACACTCAAGAGCACTAGTACCGTATCCTGCGTGACATCATCTCCATAATGACTGAAGTGACACTTCCGTCTCGACATCACACCCAATACACTACGACTCTCTGATAAACCCCGAAGTGGTGTACGCAGAACCGGTTAAAGCCTGTACCACCAAGACCAAAGTTTATCGATTATCGTAAGTATTAGCGATGTAAGTCTCAGGTTAAGACTATACACACCTACCTTGATTTCGGCCTCCCATAGACACATAGTCATAATACCAATGGGATTCCGAGGGGTCTATCCAGAGCGAAGCTGTTTCCCGTACCATCGGTGAAACACGACCTCCTATCGCACTTGCATAAGTATCCAATACTTATATATATGAGAACTATGTCGTTGTGCCCTCACAACGCACACAAGTGCAATACTAGCCTATTCCGCATTATCGATGTCCAGTCTCGATAATACTACGGCTAGGGATACTTAATGATTAATCCTTCGGGGACTGATACTGTCTCATATCATTCTCAGTCCAGGAACTAATCATAGGGACCTCTCTTCATTTATATATATTTATGGTGATCTAATCACAATGATGAGAGTGCAATTTCCTTGTCACATAGTTAATTTGCTACAACAACACAATGATCTGTGCAAATAGTGACGCTATGGGTCATTTTGTCCAACAATCTCCCCTTGGCACATAGCGAGTCACTCAAGTGTCCTACACCTGAACTATGTACGGTTCGCTCAAATTGCTGAAAAAGGTTTTCGTCAGCGGATTTGTTTGATTATCGTCTGACGCGATTTATACGATCATCACATCGCCACGATGTATGATCCGAACGAATCAGATGATATGGAAGTATATATCTGGATCGTCGATGAGACCTTTAAATCCTTAGCCTGTGCTGATGCCTAGCTCAGCTGCTAAAAGAACTATATCTAATCTAATTAGATTTATTATCGATCCAAATAGCTTCTATTGCTGCCTCAGCTGCAGCAATAATCCGCATTTGTTGTTTATTCGGCAACAGTTATCTTGCTCGGAATATTTCCAGCTCACTGTCCCGTTATTCAAACTTTATAGTACCGTAGTATTTAATTGTTTGGAAACTTGTTGCAGTGATCCCAGTCACTTCAAGTTCTCATTCTATATAGTTTAAGACAGCATCTTTAGTTCTCTGATGTTCTTAATCTTCAATCCAGTGACTATCACTTGGATTGACCTGATTGTGACTCCATATGCTCGAAGCGTATGAGACACCCTATCAAGTACATTTTAAATGTATAATTTCCCAGAGAGTGTTAACAACTCCAAATCTATCCCAGTAGATCTTTATTCCTTGAATAAAGGTTGTTACTCCCCAGAATTCTACGGAGAATTTCTATTGAAAGAATATCTATGAAAGCCAAGCTTTCAGCAATTGCTTTATGGGAATTTCACTGTCAGTGCGCACTCGCACACTAACCTCCTTATATACACAAGAATTATTTCGTTTTGATTCAAATCATAAACCATTATGATTATTTCAAAACGACAGTTCCAATAACCTTATGCTTGTTTCAATCCAAACATGGATCGAATAACCCGCAAACCTTGTTTGTCGGTTTTCAAAATCGTCAGGATGTTGTAAACATCCTCCAAAAGGTTTCCTTTTCAGGAAAGCGATTTTGATCTACAACTGACTCATTTCATCATTGAAATACGCAGTTTTCATCACAAGCATCTTCAAAATGGATTTACCATGGCAACAGGTAAAAGATTGAACCGTTATTAACACAATGTTGATAACGATACCTTTCCGTCAAAAGCCCAGCTTTGTACGTTGGTATGTTGCCTTCCATGTACGTCTTCCTTGAAGACGTTTAATGTACCAATAGGCATAATGCCTTGTGGTACAACAACTAGTATCCAAAATAGTTGTTATACATGGAATCCATTTCGGACTCATGGCACTTTGCCATAATAGGGAGTCGACACCTCGTATCACTTTCTCAAAACGTAGTCGGTGGATATACCTTCATAAGATTGACATATTTATGAGGTTAGATCAGAAACCCATACCCTAGGTTGTTTTCTGACTCTATCCGATCTAATCAGTTCTTGTGTATTCGAAGATTAATGGTACAGATTCATTATTGATGAACTGTTTGTTTTCCATTAAGGAATTCGTGCCTTGAACAGTATTACTCCGATTTTCATCGAGTATCATTATCCTCCCACTGACCACGGTCTTACCGTGGCGGAATAATACTATAGCCGATCTGTTTTTCTATTTCGTGTCGAAACTCTAAGTTTCTGATTTGTGTTCTTCAAAAGAAAACACATAACCATAACGTGATGCTACATCCGTCAAAGTCACGAAATATTCATGTTCACATCTAGTCTAGCTAACAGATCGGTGGCACTTTTACTATTACCAAGTAAATAGTATTTTAGGTACTTTACCTAATAAACTAGATTTGCAGACCTTATTTGAATAGTCAATCAGTCCTAGTACCCACTCTCAAAAGTGTGGATATACGAGTCTCGTTTAATTGTGTCCTAGACAACAATGCCACAAATAAGTCTCTATTGATCAAATCAATTTGAGCTATTTATTTGTCATTTATATGTTTGAGATTTTATTATATTCAAAATATAAATTCTGTTATTCACATCTAATGTGTTTATCTCAGTATCATCTTTATATAATAAAACACTTAGTGTTCTAGAATATAAAGGTTTTATCCGTAACGGATTAAACACTGATATAGAGATAATGTCTCTAGTCAAACTAGTTACATTATAACAGTTCCTAATTTAAGTACATACCCGAAGGGTAGTTCCTAAATTTAGGTATCTACGCGTCGAAAACAGCGACTTTCGTCCCGTTTCCGATTCGCAGAGAAATCTCGGCTTGAAGTCAGTATCCAGCTCATAGCGGATTCTGAACATCAATACATATATTTTATGTACCACACTAAGTATTTAAAATCCAATTTCAATACTAGTAGTGAACATAACTTTGACAAATATTTTAAAGTCAGAGCCTCGCCCTTTCTTTAATTCCTTCATGTCTTCCATATCCAAATGGTAGTCACTTTGGGATATGTCAATTATCTTTTCAATATTTCACAAACCTTTGGCCAAGCCTTGGGTTTCGGAATATCGAAACGATGTGCACCTTGTGCAACACGCCCAATTGCAAACTTTGACTTTTCACCTCAAGAATAGTCAAATCAATTCTCTAAGAATTATTAATTGCAATTTAATACTTTTAAATCTAAAATAGATTTATGATAAGTATATTAATTAAGCACTAAAGTCATCATCACATAAATCTTCCAAATATTTTATGCTCTACTTATTTGCTTAATTATGGCCTAGATATAACAAGTTATTTTATCCAATAAAGTACCTATTATGAATTCCCAATATGAAAATTAAATCATTTAAAACATTTAATCCAATTATATATTTTAAATATTCAACTTTTCAATTCTTTTCTTGATTTTAATAGTCCAACTATTTAATCAATTTTAATAAAGTACTATTTATTATAATGATTACAATAATCCAATTATTTAATCAACTATAATTTTAATATTGATTACTATAATCTAATTATAAAATCAACTATCATTTTAATTCAATTATATTGATTACTATAATCCAATTATAAAATCAACTATATATTGAATGAGTTTGTATATAGTCTAATTATATATATTTTTAAAACAACTTAAAATATTAGTCCAACTAATACTTTTAATAATAGACGAGTAAAATATAGATGAGCGCGTTTAGCGAGTATTCGAACGAATGTTTGCAAATTCAATACTTGCCTCCCACTATTTTTCGTCGAGCCTCTAACCCTCTGTCGAGTACTCGGGAACCGTGTTCCTAGTGGGCTAGGATCCCATTAAATATCACACAATCTTGACTTTGGCCAACAAATTGTATGATAATTAACTAGGTAGATCTCGAAGATCAATTGGATCTCATCCAACTCCTAGATCCAGTAGGTGGACATCCAAGTCCCAAACATATATTTTATATATGCCTATACATCGAATGTATACCCTAACCTTTTTCCTCTGAATCAACTTGCTTTGGCTTTGGCACAACAAACCTAGTGATCCCAGTCAAGCGCGGACCCATTGACATGGATGTTGGATAAATGACCCATAGCGTCACTATTTGCACAGATCATTGTGTTGTTGTAGCAAATTAACTATGTAATAAGGAAATTGCACTCTCATCATTTGTGATTAGACCACCATAGATATATATAAATGAAGAGAGAGCTGGTCCTATGATTAGTTCCTGGATTGAGATGATATGAGACAGTATCAGTCCACGAAGGATTAATCATTAAATATCCCTAGCCGTAGTATTATCGAGACTGGACATCGATAATGCGGAATAGGCTAGTATTGCACTTGTGCGCGTTGTGAGGGCACAACGGCATAGTTCTCATATATATAAGTATTGGATACTTGTGCAAGTGCGATAGGAGGTCGTGTTTCACCGATGGTACGGGAAACAGCTTCGCTCTGGATAGACCCCTCGGAATCCCATTGGTATTATGAATATGTGTCTATGGGAGGCCGAAATCAAGGTAGGTGTGTATAGTCTTAACCTGAGACTTACATCGCTAATGCTTACGAAAATCGATATACTTTAGTTGAGGTCGTCTAGGACTCTAACCGGTTCTGTTTTTGGAGGCAGTGGACTACATGCAGTAAGCTTACAAAGGCAGTGCGTTTTTGGGCATGATTCGTCTTCAAATCGACATAACCGATCAATGTAAGTATTCCGCTATCTTCGTTGGTGTATTCACGCATGTTTTCATGTCTTGTTTGATCTTGGGACCTTAGAATAAACCAACAATGGCATCAAGAGCTAATGTTGCAAGCATGAAATTTTAGGGATTTAAAATTTGGGTAAATGTGATTTGAGCATGATTTGAATAAATTGTTTGTTTGAGTATGTTTATAACATGTTTATTCAAATCATGCTCAAATCACATTTACCCAAATTTTAAATCCCTAAAATTTCATGCTTGCAACATTAGCTCTTGATGCCATTGTTGGTTATTCTAAGGTCCCAAGATCAAACAATGGAAGCTTCGTAATCAATGTCAATGGACAAGAAGTGGTCTTGACTTGGCCAACAAACCACAACTTGGACACGACACCGATATGGAACAAAGCCTCGTGATTAAAACACATCTTCGACGGAAAAGGGCTTGACTTTGGCCAACAACCCCTGCCAATCTCGGATCTTGAGTAAGAATCACTCAATGGAAGGAAAATAAACGCTTGATATTTAACGAGGGTTTTTTTCGCGATTATCTTTGTTAAGGTCTCATCATCATACACCCTTAAACATGCATTCTAAATACATAATAAAGCGAGTATGAAAATAAATAATAATGATATGCGGATGGATACTTAACACATTGATCCTAGATCAAATCTCTCCCTTTCTCACTCAAGCTAGCTAGCACTTGTATTACTTCTACCCGTTACACTACACTTCTAAAGAAACCTCATATACATGAGGGGAATAGGTGAGAAGAGAATACAAATAGAATAGAGGTGATAAGGCTGGACACGCAGGTCCAATTTAATAAATCGAATTTATTACAACAATTTCTAAAAATTGCCCACCCGACTAATATCCATCCGATATACATTATTCATTCAACACAACCACGTATTCACACACATAAGCATGCTATCAATCAATCAATCAAATTAATTAATCTGATAATTAAGTGATCATCCAATGTTCAAACAACGATTTGATTTTGTTCGAGTCAAACTCGTTTTTGCGAATAAGTACTTAAAGTACGAATTCATGAATTAAATTAAACTACATCATTAAATCTAATTTAACATGTATTTAATACTAATTCACTATTCAATTCCAAATTAAATGTTACACTTTTATTTAATAAAACTTTTTTACGATTTAAATTCCAAATTTAATCGTAACGCGTCTCCAAAGACCGATTAACGTCCAACGTCAATTCAATTAAAGTCCAATGGGCTTTTAATTGATTTCTTAAGGCGTGGACTTTTGGTCAACTAGGGTCAAACCGATAACCAAAATCCAATCCGGGATTTACCCCATAAGCCTATAAATCAATCTTGGCCCATTAGGCCCAATTGAACTTTAAAGGTTCATTAGCCGCATTTGGGCTTTATGGTTAAGGTTTTTGGGCCCAATTGGATCCAATCCATTTGGCCTAAACCCAACTTGATAAATCAAGTCCAATAGGCCCAAATACAACATTAGAAGCCCAATATCAAAAATAGGCCCAATTAATTAAATATACAAAATCCAATTTCATATCAATTAAAATAAAGTGTATTACATGATTAATCAACTAATCAACATTTCTAAAACAGTAAATTAGTCCAATTAATCATACTCAATTCATTATTATATGTCCAACACACAAATTGAAAATCAACCCATTTACATGCTACAAAGCTCTCGGCCAAGGCAAGGAGGGATTTGTGTCCGATTCGGTTTCAATCCAATCGAACCCACAATCGACATTAAATCACCATCCAATTTGATTTCATACACATCCAATGTCACAAAATCAAAATTACCAAGACATTTGAGGGCATACACCAATTCGGCCAACATGAGAATTTTGGGGATTTATGTTCAATTCAAAGTACAATCCAATTGACCATAAATTAACATCATCCTACATGATTCTAACTCATCAAATGAACCAAAAACAAAAATTCCAAGAATCCAAAATCATCCACACATTCGGCCAAGTGAAGCAAATTGGGGATATTTGTTCAATTCAAAATTCAATCTAATTAACTTCAAATTAACATTATCCAACATCATTAAAACTCATCCAATGAACCAAAATGAAAAAATTCCAAATTTCCAAATATGCTTCAACATTCGGCCAACATGAATAAATTGGGGAAAATTATTCCAAATTAATTTTCTTGAAATTGATCCAATCCAACTTCAATTAAAGATCATTTAAACATGCTCAATTAATCAATTTAACCAAATCATGCTCAAAATCAAAATACCCAATTTTACATTCACATTCGGCCAAGGTCATCAATTTCAGGAAAATAATTCCAAATCATTTTTCAACAAATTGGTCCAACCAAAATGAAATTAAACATGTTATAAGCATACTTAAACAATCAATTTATTCAAATCATGCTCAACAAACATTTACCCAAATTTTAAGCCCTAAAATTTCATGCTTGAACCTATAGCTCTTGATGCCATTGTTGGTTATTATCTAGGTCCCAAGATCAAACAAGACATGAAAACAATGCGTGAATACACCAACGAAGATAGCGGAATACTTACATCGGTTGGTTGAGTCGAATCGGCAACAAACAAAGCACAAAATGCTCACTGGTTTGGCGCCACTGCATGCAGTTCACTACCTTCTGTCTTCTGTTTTTGAGCTGCGAAATGGAGCTCCTAACTTCGTCGGATGGATCCCGGCTAATGGGTGAACCTCCCTACCCTTACCACCTTCGCAAGACTCGTAAGTGTGCTAGCACTTGAATTTTCACCATGAAAACCCACTCTTGCTTCCCCTTAGTGTCACACCATTTCTGGTTCTGAACCAGTCCATTTTTGTTCTGTTTTGTGCGTGAGAGAAGAGAAGAAAATGGAGAGAGAAGAAATGTGTTGACTTATAACACAAAAGGTGTAAAGGCTTTTCCATTATATTTTCCAAAAATAAAATGATTTACCTTTTGCTTTAATTCAAAATCAAGCAAAAAGTTGGAGCCAAAAGCATAAAGTTTCCCTCCAAAATGCTTTTTACACTTTATGTCAACTTTAAGTCATATCAACTTTAATAAAGTGACATGTCTTTGACGCTTGAAGCGACTTGCGTCGCCGCACTCGAATTTGAAATACGAATGCGCTCGCAATCACACCCAGGCTCGGGTTCGTTAATTCCAAATTAACGATTTTTCCGTCGCGTCGTAATTAAATGATTACGCCTAGCGAATTCACTATTCACGTCGCTAACGAATTAATTCTAAATTAATTCGTTCGCCGAATTAAAATCTAATTTTAATTCCGCGTCGAAATCTAATTTCATTTAATATATCGAATATATTAATTTAATCGATTAATTCCAAATTAATCGTTATCTCTCTCTTGACGATATTTTATCCTAGATAAAATATCTCCGTAATTAATCCTAGATTAATTTTCTCTCTTTTCTATATAATCCCAAATTATTCAAGAGTGCGAGTTGTGCGTCATCGGTGGATTATCGGGAAGCGACCCATGAGATCCCCGGATTAGCTGGCAGTAAATACGGTCGTCGGAGTATCCGAATCACGTACGTACCAAGTACTACGTTCTACCGATTTACGAGACAAGGTCGACTCCTAGCAAAGCACCAAGTCTACCCAATTCTCCGGACATATCCATTTAAGAATATCAAAGATCTGTGTCAAGCGTAGTATACTAATGTATTGTGCATATCGGCCCAGTATCGGATAGTCACGTGCTAGGGCTGGGGCTGGATAAGTGTCTACCCCGTCCGAAGCACATATCGGATGTCTGGTAACATAGTCTCTATAATCGGATAGTTATGACCTGGTCACAATATCCCGATTGGTTGCGCAACACTCAAGAGCACTAGTACCGTATCCTGCGTGACATCATCTCCATAATGACTGAAGTGACACTTCCGTCTCGACATCACACCCAACACTACGACTCTCTGATAAACCCAGAAAAGTGGTACGCAGAACCGGTTAAAGCCTGTACCACCAAGACCAAAGTTTATCGATTATCGTAAGTATTAGCGATGTAAGTCTCAGGTTAAGACTATACACACCTACCTTGATTTCGGCCTCCCATAGACACATAGTCATAATACCAATGGGATTCCGAGGGGTCTATCCAGAGCGAAGCTGTTTCCCGTACCATCGGTGAAACACGACCTCCTATCGCACTTGCATAAGTATCCAATACTTATATATATGAGAACTATGTCGTTGTGCCCTCACAACGCACACAAGTGCAATACTAGCCTATTCCGCATTATCGATGTCCAGTCTCGATAATACTACGGCTAGGGATACTTAATGATTAATCCTTCGGGGACTGACACTGTCTCATATCATTCTCAGTCCAGGAACTAATCATAGGGACCTCTCTTCATTTATATATATTTATGGTGATCTAATCAGAAATGATGAGAGTGCAATTTCCTTGTCACATAGTTAATTTGCTACAACAACACAATGATCTGTGCAAATAGTGACGCTATGGGTCATTTTGTCCAACATATTCCTCATATGTTTCCCTCATCTCACCATATAAAGGACACTCTGGGCCAAATGGTCACTTCATTTACACAAAAAACATACCTAATGAGGTTCTAGCTGGGCTACTACATGCATAGTCCTGCTATCTTTGGATATTAAGGTTCCGATCTGTCTAGTCAATAGCATAACTTATGCCTTAAGACTATCCTCTTCCTAAAGTGGTATATGCCTCTGATAGAAGAAGTGGGGTGTGTCCTATCAGTGTTATCAATGGCATCAGGTCCAGTCCACGTATGAGATTTCTCAGCTAGGTCATTTAAGTACTCTAATACCTCATCAGGTCCTTTCAGATGACTCACAATTGCACATTGTCACAACGATTGGCGCTCTCTAGGGGTTAGACCGTAATAGAAATAGCTCACTAAGCGCCAACTCTTATATCCATAGTGAGGACAACTGACTAACATCTCCTTAAACCTCTCCCAAGTCTGATAAAGAGTTTCACTGTCTTTCTGGGAGAAGGTAGAGATTTGTATTTTCAAGGTACTCGTCTTATGGTGTGGGAAGTATTTGTTAAAGAATGCATGTGTCATCTCGCTCCATGATCCTATTGACCTAGGTCTCCGGGAATACAGCCAGCTTTTAGCTCTATCCTTAAGGGAAATGGGGAAAAACTTAAGTCTAATTGTGTCTATGGTTCCGAATCGGTCATGGAAAGTCGCTACAACCTCTTCAAACTCTCTAATATGCACATAAGGGTTATCGTTCTCCAAACCATGAAAGGTTGGGAGATACTGTATCATTCCAGGTTTAAAATCTATATGTGGTGCATTAGGAGGAAACATTATGCACGATGGTATAGTTGTGCGAGTGGGATGGAGGTACTCTTCAAGAGTCCTCGTGGGTGGTCTCTCGTATTCACTCATGTTATGTGTGCTAGATATGGATGGTATGGCAAAAAGATTATCAAACATACTTTATGAGTCTGAGTTTTCTTCTTCAATCCTAACAAATCTACCAAACTTATCCCTACGACTAGGCATGCAATTAAACACACAGAAAACTAGAAACAAAAATAAATAAATAAATAAAAATTCAAAATTAAAATTAAAACTGAAATAAATGAATAATTTTAAAAAATAAACTAATAATCAAAACTAAACTAAAACTGAAATTAAAATAAAATAAATAAATAAATAAATAATAAAAGTGGAACGTAGTTACCGCTTTGTTGTTGACTAAGCAAACCTGCTCTTTTTGCTTATAAATTGTCTCCCCGGCAACGGCGCCAAATATTGATTATGCCCAAAAAGTACTTGCGGCTATCGTAGTATAGCTGGGGTTTCGATTCCTTAGAGAGATTGTTACAAGGGACTGATTCACTTAATGAAAACGTTAGCAGTAACTTAATGAAAATAAATAGATTTAATTAATGATTTAAAGTAAAGATTAATAAAAAAATGTAAATGTTATCAACAGAGAGAGGCAGCAAAGCGTCAGGAATCCCTCATGTATCAAATTCTTATATTCAGTTATTGATTCCTTTTTATTACTCACTTGAAGGTTTCACATCCCAAACCAACAATGAGAAGATATCCAATTCTAAACATATTAAATTCTAATATAGTCGATGATTTATTTTCGCTATGTTAACAGCACACAAAGTTATCATTATGACCTATCTAACGTCGACAATATACCCTCAGGCAATACTGCAGTAGAAGACAAACTCATAAAATAACTTTACCAGTCACAACTGGGTTCCCCAATCAAACATAGAAAAAACATGATTGAATCTATATGCAAGTTGAATAAACACATTTATGGATTCATAAAATGAAAGATAATAAATAATAATAAACTTCAATTGTATTAAACGTTTAAGAGTATTTATGAATCAACAACATGAATATAAGAAATCAATTACAAGAGTTTACCCTTAGCTTTGCCTAGGAGATTATTTCTCCATGGAAGAAAGATACATAGCCTGAAGAGATTGCAGCAGCATCCTGTCTGGAATGAAGTTTCTTCGTTCTTCAATCTCAAATTTGTGTTTTTGGCTATTTATTGTGTGTTTCTTCTCTCTTTTTCTCCTTTTTTTTCTCCCCCTAGGTTTATGGACGAGCTTGGGTTTATATAGAGAAGTCCCGTAGGCCTTATTTGCGTAAAAAAATGAACTAAGCAAAAACCCTAGAAAACATTTTTGTGTCGCGACGCGTGGCTATTGCTCTGACTTTGCTGGATAATGATTCTTGCATTTCTGCTCGTCCCACGTGCTTCTGATGCTTTTGTAAGGTCACAAAACATGTGTAATTGATCCAATCTTCATGTTTTATTGCTTCCTAATAACAAAGCACAAAATAAACTATAATTAAGATTAAATACATGATAATCAAGCCAAATTAGCGATGTTCAAAGTACATTTTCATTTTTATCACTGTTTTTTCCAGTATTTGTTTTATCTCCATATTTTCTAGCTCTGCCTGTCCATTTGTCTGTGGGTGATAAGCAGTAGAGATCTTATGAACTACACCGTACCTGCGTATCATAGCCTCAAATGATCGATTACAAAACTGTGTCGCTTGATCACTAATAATGACACTTGGGGTACCAACGCGTGAAAATACATGTTCCTTTAAAAATTTAACCATAGTGGTATTTTCATTAGCTCGGCATGCCACTGTTTCAACCATTTAGAAACATAATCTACTGCAAAAAAAAATATAAAGGTATCCAAAAGAAGGCGGAAAAGGTCCCATAAAATCAATACCCCAACAATCAAATATTTCAATGACAATAATAGGGTTAAGAGGCATCATATGACGATTGGATATGGCACCTAATTTTTGACACTTGCCATAAGAACGACAAAACAAATTAGTATCTTTAAAAAGAATGGGCCAGTAAAAACCACACTGCAAGATCTTTGCAGCAGTTTTCTTTGGTGAAAAATTGCCTCCACATGCATGGGAATGACATAATTTAAGTACACTTAAAACCTCATTGTAGGCACTGTATTTTTGCATATAAGTCCCGATGATGAGTCTCACACGGAGACACTACCTCTTAAGTTATGGAAGCCGCGAGAAACGGAAGTCGGAAGGGAAAGGTCAGAAATTGACACCTTGTTGGATTTAATTTGTTTGCTTAGCTTCGGGTTGCTCGTTGGACCTCTGTTTTAAAACACATCCTTGGCCCAAACCGCCATAAGACACACACCAAACCCACACACCACCCAAACCATACACCAAACCCATCAAAATAAGCCAAAGTCCACGCCCGAACACTAAAGCACATAAACCTTTCTTCACAAACAAATAACAAACAAAAACCCATACCTCACCCATGCACTTCACGCCCCAAACACCTCTCACATGCAAGATAAAACAACAAAATAAGCAAAGCCCATCTCCATGTGAATCACACACAAATCACAAACAACAAACACATAATCAACACTCATGCATAACCCATACACACCCATAACACCACCCACGCTACCACTCTCCTATAAAAATAACCCAAACCCTAAAATCCCATTTGGACACTCTCTTTCACGCCAAAAAAAGAAAAAGAAAACCCTAATGTTCTAAGCCTTCAACAGCCCCACACTCTCTTTCACGCCAAAAAATCCCATTTTGATTGTTTTACCTAACTGGTTTTAAACCTCAGCACGATATTCTTTGAACTTTTCAAAAATATATGACTTGTGCTGCATTAGATAAACATACAATATCTAGAATAATCGTTAATGAATGAGACGAAGTATTCATAACCACCTTGGGCTCTTAAATTCATCCGTCCATAGACGTCCGAATGTATTAGCTCAAGTGGTTGATTGGCTCTTATACTTTTTCCAGTATTTATAACGGTCTTAACACATACAAGTTATTTTCTGAGTTTCCTGTACATATGGTTAATCCATTTCTACCAATAATAACTATTAAAAGAAACTGAATAACCATCATCCAAAAGTTTAGAAATAAAAATCAAATTCCTGCGAAAATCAGTAATGAATAACACATTGTTCAAATCCAAATAACTATTATTTGTAAAATTTAACATAGAAACTCCCACTGCTCTTGCTAAAACGGCATCCATGTCCCGTTAATCATGGTGTAGTCACCTTCAGCAAGGTCCCTCCATGAGTCAAGTAGCTGCAAAGAAGAACAAATATGGTTAGTGGCTCTAGAGTCAATAATCCTGGTGGATTTTTCATCCTCCACTAACAGAGATTCGATTAGGAGTAAAATATACATATATGTTTCCTTTTTCTCCTTCATCTCAGTAAGGTATTTATGAAAATTCCTTTTCCAATGCCCATTCTTGTTGTAGTGGAAACATTTTTCCTTGGAGCCTTTCTTGTTCTTCTTCTTCATGGGCTTTGCCTTAGCCTTCCCAGTGCTATTCTTCTTCATCTTTGTAGATTTAGAAGACTCAGCAACATTTGCCTCAGCACCGGACTTATGAGGATCCACAAACATGGACTCGTAATGGGTGAGCTGATTAAGCAGTTGGGTCAATGTAAAAGTCAACTTGTTCATAACATAGTTTCTTTTAAACTGCATGAAACTCTTCGGAAGAGTTTCCATAATCATGGTCAAGTGGCTACGATCTTCAATACGAGCTCCATGGGTTTCAGCAGTGTTGAGATAGGTCATCATCCTCAAGACGTGCTCTCGGACTAATGTCTCATCTTTCATCCTAGCAGTCATCGCTGAGACCATGGCCTCATGATTTTGACGCTCCGAAAGCTGCCTAAACATGCCCTACAATGACTCCATCATATGCTTAATTATCTCTCTTTAATATTTATGCTTTTATAGTTATTATTTATTTATATTTTCGCATTTATCTATTCGATATGTTAATGAGATTGTGTGCTCACTTTTATTTCGATTACCCCTATTTGTGAAAACTTAGATATTGGTTAATCTTGCATGTGTATATTACGTAAGACTTGGTTGTACTATTGCACAAATCTTTTCATTACAATTGGCATAAGTAAGGGACCATTCCCAACCCAACGGTTTGAGGTCTTCCCCTACGAGGGGTGAGTGCGGCCTTAAATAATTTCTCAGTTCACACTGGGTGGTGACTCCATTTTATTTCTCTGGTTTAGTCCCTCGCGGGCTAATTTGTACTCCCAACCGGGCCGCGAGCCCGGGACAGCGTCGCCGATTTTTGTGTCATACACTCCTATTACACTTGCATGAGTATTCAATACCCAAATATATGATAACTATGCCGTTATGCCTCCATAATGCGTACAAATGCAATACTAGCCTATTCCGCATTATCGATGCCCAGTCTCGATAATACTATGACTAGGGATATTTAATGATTAAACCTTAGTGGATTAATAATGTCTCATATCTTATTAATCCGGTACTAATCATATGGACTTTTATCATTTATATATCTAGGTAATCCAATTACAAAAGATAAAAGAGCAATTTCCTTTGTCACATAGTTAATTTGTACAACAACGCCATGTTCTGCACAAATAGTGATGCTTTGGGTCATAATTGTCCAACAATCTCCCACTTGGCCTATAGCTAATCATTCCAGTGTCTAACACCTGACTATATATAGGTTGCTCAAATTTCTGCTGAGAAACAGCTTTCGTCGCCATGATGTATGATCGAACGAATCAGATGAATTAGTCAAAGTATATACTTGGATCATTGATGAGACCGTGGTTCATTAGCCTATGTTGTAGCCTAGCTCAGCTGCTAATAGAACTACTCCTAATCCAATTAGGATTATATAGATCCAAAATGCTTATATTGCTGCCTCAGCTAAAGCAATGTTCCGCTCTTGTTGTTTACTCGGCAACAGTATCTTGCTTGGAAGATTTCCAACTCACTGTTCCGTTATTCAAACTAAATATGTACCCTTATTGCGACTTAAGTCGTCTTTTTCGGTTTGGAAACTTGCTGCGGTGAACCTAGTCACCTCAAGTTCTCTTTTCCCAATATTTCCAGAAAGTTTCCTTAGTTCGTCCAAGATCCTCAAGGATGTTCTTTACATCAATCCAGTGACCATCACCTGGATTGGCCTTATAACGTCTACATATGCTCAAAGCATATGAGACATCAGGTCACATATATTTCAAAAACGTACGAATTCTGGGAGGGTTGTCAACAGTTTTCTAGATCTATCCCAGTAGATCTTTATTCCTAGAATAAAAGTTGCCTCTCTCAAGTATTCTGGAGAATTTTAATGAAAGCCAAGCTTTCACCGATAAAATAATGGGAATGTTATTTCTAATAAGTAATACATCATCAAATTGTAGGACATTCATTGTCAGTGCGCTCCCACTAACCTTCTTATATACACAAGAATCATATTCGTTTTGAATGAAATCATATACCATTATGATATCATCAAAACGTCGGTTCGAAGAACACAATGATTGCTTCAATCTATAAATTGATCGATTTAACTTGCAAACCTTGTTTGCATGTTTTGGCACAACAAAACCGTCAAGATGTTGTAAACATCCTCCAAAAGGTTTCTATTAAGGAAAGTGGTTTTGACGTCCATGTGCCATATTTCAAAAATGAAATATCTAGCATTAGCAAGCATTATCCAAATGGATTTAATCATGGCAATAGGTGAAAAAATTTCATCGTAGTCGACACTATATCGTTGACGATACCCTTTCTGTACAAGCCTAGAAATGTAAATTTGTATGTTGCCATCCATGTATGTCTTCACTATGAAGACCAATTTGCTACCAACAAGCACAATGCCTTTTGGTAAATCAACCAGTATCCAAACTTGGTTCATATACATGGAATCCATTTTGAATTTCGTGGCACTTTTCCATAAATCGGAGTCGATACCTTGTATCACTTCCTCATACATAGCTGGCTCATTATCCTCAATAAGATTGATATCTACATGAGGTGAGATCAGAAACCCATACCTCTAAGGTTGTTTTCTGACTCTCTCCAACCTACGTGGTTCTTGTGTATTCGAAGATTGTTGGTACAGTTTCAGCCCTGATGAACTGTTTGTGTTCCTTGAGGACTCGGTGCCTGGAATAGTATTACTCTGATTTTCATCGCGTTTTACTTTCCTCTCACTTATCACTGTATATAGGAATTCCTCTTCGGAAAACCGTATGGAGAGCAACAATTACATTGTTCTCTTGTGAGTTGTATTAGTACTATACTTCGGTTTCCCTATGACAACCTACAAATAGGCACTTATCCGATTTGGGTTCTAGTTTGGTACCATCCAAACATTTAGCGTATGCCCAGCATTCCCAAATCTTCAGGAATGAGAAACCCGTTTTCTTTCTTGTTCATATCTAATATGAAGTCTGTCTAATAGATTTTCATGGAACCTTATTCAAAATAAGTATTGCACTGTTTAATACGTATCCTCAGAAGGAAATTGGTAGCTCTGAATGACTCATCATTAACCTTACCATGTCCAACAAAGTTCGGTTTCTCTGTTCGGACGCACCGTCAAATTGAGGTGTCCCGGGAAGAGTCCACTGTGAAAGAATACCATACTCTTTCAAGTAATCTTGAAACTCATATGTTCAAGTATTTTACACTATGGTCCAACCGTAATGTTTTTAATACTTTTACCGGTCTGTTTTCTTTCTTCGTGTCGAAACTCTACAAATTTCTGACTTGCATTTCATAAGATATACATAACCGTAACGTGATGCCACATCCGTAAAGGTTACGAAGTATTCATATTCATCTCTAGCCTAGCTAGACATGGGCCCACTTACATAACTATGAACGAGGGCTAACAAATCGGTGCCACTTGCCCTTTTACCTAGTAAAAGGTGTTCTAGGTATTTTGCCTAATAAACTAGATTCATAGACATCATTTGAATTAGAATCAAATCCGTCCTAGTATCCATTCTTCAAAGTTTGGATATACAAATCTTGTTAATGTGTCCCAGACAACAATACCACTTTTAAGTCTTAACAGATTCATAAAGTTTGAGCTTTTGTTTGTCATATTATATGTTTGAGATTCATTTATATTCTAACCATAAATACTGTTATTCACATCTAATGTGCTTATCTCAATATCGTCTTTATAAACAAAACACTTAGTGTTTTAGAATATAAAGGAATACCCGCAACTGGTTAAACTAGATACATAGATAATGTTCCTAGTCAAACTAGATATATTATAACAGTTTCCTAATTTAAGTACATGCCCAAAGGGCAGTTCCAAAACTTAGGTTTCTACGGTAAAAACAGTGACTCTCGTCCCGTTTCCGCTCACAGGTCAATCTCATCTAAAGTCAGTCTCCTGCTAATCAGCAGATTCTGCACATCAGTATATATTTATGTACCACATCTAGTATCAAAAATCAAAATTTTAAACCAGTAGTGAACATGTTTACGACAAACATACTTGAAGCCGGAGCCTTGCCCCGCATTCACTTCCTTCATGTCTGCCTTGTCCATACGCTAGTCACGCTTCAATGACCCCGTTTGCCACAGTTTAGGAAGACATCTTGGGATCTGTCATTTGTCTTCCCAGAAGACTGTGACGATTTTGACTTTGCGCCTTTTCTTCACACCCCCAGAAGCCTTCGGCCAAGCCTTGGCCTTCTAGGATGTCGAAGTAAGATGCGCCTTGCGCTTCTTGCCCTTTTGTAAGCTATGGCTTTGTCTCCTTGAGCATAGCCATTAACTCTCCAAGAGTTTTCTATTGCAATTAGTACTTCTAAGATCTAAGAATAGATCTATGAAGATCCTTCAATTTCCATACCATACTATAAGGATTAATCCTTAGTTCTGACAAAGAAATTAAGGAATCATTGCGACAAGCATAACAGATTGAGCACTAAAGTTATCATCACCATGAGTCTTCTAAAGCTCATACTCCACTATTTGCTTAAGTCCGGGCTCAGGCCTGAGATGTCACTCTATCAAATAAAGTAACTTCTTGGCTCCTAGGACTATCCTGAGGTTCTATTCCCAATTTTAAAATTGAAGCCGCTTAAAGACATTTTCACCCAAGATTATGTTTTAAACGCTAATCTTGTAGTTATCTTGATTCCAATAGTCCAACTATCCAATCAACGATTTCAGGTACAATCGAATATAATGATTTCTATAGTCTAACTATATAATCAACTATTATTTGATTGGTTAAATTCAAATATATTGATTACTATAATCCAATTATATAATCAACTATAAATGAAGTAGTTTGAATACAGTCCAACTGTTTAATTAAAACAACAATTGAATATTAGTACAACTAATATGTTTATATTTAAATAATAAATGATGAAAAATGAAATGAGCGCGTATTGGCAAGTATCTAAACGAAATTGTAAATTTAGTACTTGACTCCCACTATTTTTCGGCGAGCCTCTAACCCTCTGTGGAGTACTCGGGAAACCTAGTTTCCTAGTGGGCTAGGATCCCGTTAAATATACACAACCTTGACTTTGGCCAACAAGTTTTATGAAACTTAACTAGGTAGATCTCTAAGATCAATTGGATCTTATCCAATTCCTAGATCCAGTAGGTGGACCTCCAAGTCCGAAACATATATCAAATATATGCCAATATATTTGATATATTCCCTAACCAATTTCCTCTGAATCAACTAAGCCTTGGCTTTGGCTCAACAAGCTTAATGAAACCAGTCAAGTGTGACCCATTGACAATGGGAAAGCTTCACAATCGAGGCCGATGAACAAGAAGTGACCATGACTTTGGCCAACAAATCAAAACTTGCCCAAGGCGTACGATATGGAACAAAGCTTTCGTGATTCAAACACATCCGCGATGGACAATGGTCTTGACTTTGGCCAACAAACCAATGCCAATCTTGGATCTTGAGAGAGAATCACTCAATGGAAGGAAAAACGCTTAATATAAAATGTGGGTTTTTGTCGCGATTTGGTAACCAATTTATTATCTTTAATTAGGTCTCATCATACATCCTTAAGCATGTATTCTAAAACCATAATAAGGCGCGATAAAATTAATAATGATATGCAGATGGATATACAACAAATTATTCCTAGAACAAATCTTTTCATTTCCTCTCTCCCGCTAGCACTATTCATACTTCTACCCAATTACATAATACTTATAAAGAAAACTCATTTACATTGAGGGGAATTGGTGAGAAGAGAAATACAACGAGAAAAGAGGTAATAGACTGGACACGCAGGTCCAATTTAATAAATTCTAAATTTATTACAACAATTTCAAAAATTGCCCTCACCCTTTCTAATATCCATCTGATATACATTATTAATTCATACATGCAAGTATTCACACAAAGCATGTTATTCAATCAATCTAATCCAATTAATTAATCTTTGAATTAATGACTATCCAATGTTCAAACAACGATTTGATTTGCACGAGTCCAACTTGTTTAAGAATAAATACTCAAAGTACGTATTCTTGAATTATATCGAACTACAATTTTAAATCCAATTTAAATTATATTCAATACTAATTCATATTTAATTCCAAATTAAATAATTACACTTTTAATAGTGCCTTTTAGACTTGGATTCCAAATCCAATCCAATTGGGTCTCAAAGGCCCAATTACCATCCAACACTATTCAATTAAAGTCCAATGGGCTTTCAATTAATTCTTTAGGCATGGGCATTGGCCAATATGGATCAAACCCAAATGCCAAGGCCCAATTAAGAAATCACCCGTTTTTGCCAAAAATCAATTTAGGCCCATTAGGCTCAATTAAATTATTTAAAGGCCCAATTGTCATATTTGGACTTTATGGTAAAGGTTTTAGGCCCAATTGGATCAAACCAATTATCCTAAACCAAACTTTGCCCAATCAAGCCCATTAAGCCCAATTACAACAAATTAAATTAATATCATTCCAAATTACATATTAATCTAATTAAAGTGCAATCACCATAATTAATTAATTAATCTAATGCTTCCAAAACACTAATTAATTCAATTAATCATGCTCTACATTTCCAATTCATGTCCAACACAAATTGAAGCAAAATCAATATTACAACATGCTTCAAAGCTCACGGCAAAGACATAAAAAAAAATTCAATTTGATTTCAATCTAATTAAATCAATATTCAATATTTCTATCATGCCATCAACACATCCAGTTGTCTAATTTTCAAAAAAAAATCATGAGCTTATTCTAGGGTGCATTCGTCCAAGGCTAAGAATTTTTCTCAATTCTTAAGATGTACAAATCCAATTCAACATCATCCAAGCTCAACTAAACCATCAATTTTATAAAATACATACTACAAGTATCAATTCCCAATTAAAGTCCATGAACCCTAGAATTATAAATCAAACTTAGATCGCTCTGATACCATTGTAAGTGTTCCTAGAACATTCAAAGATCGTCTAAGAGTGATTTGTGTGTGAAATAATCAAAGAGAGTTCCTGAAAATACTCACATTGATCGGATGAGTTCAAACCTTTTTTATGCATTTCGGTAGAAGCTCCAAGCCTTTTTGAGTGTTTCCAACACTTCGGTGAGTTTCCCTATCACCTTGATTCACTTCTTTAAGTGCTAGCTTGGAACAAAATGAAAGAAAAAATTTCTCCTCCAAGGAGATGAAGTTTCGGCCATGGTGAGAGAAGGAGAGAAGATGAAGTTTTCTTTTTATTTTGTTTCTAAAAACATAATAATCAAGTCAAAGTCACTTAAGTTTTGTATATCCTTTTCCAAAAACGAAATACAAAGTGTGTTGGACAAGTTTCCAACTAAACCCATCAATCATTTTTATCACAAAAAATGTGACTTATGATGTAAGTTGGTGGGACCCACTTTAAATTCAAAATTCAAGTGGGCTTACTCAACACACTTCGGGCTCGGTTTCGTTTAATCTGATTAAACGAATTTTCCATCGCAACTTAATTAAATCTAATTTAATTAAATAATAATGCCTAGCAAAATTATTACGGAAGTCACTCACGAATTAATTCCAAATTAATTCATTCGCTTGAATTAAAATCCAATTTTAATTCCGCATTAAAATCTAATTTCAATTAATATATCAAATATATTATTTTAGCCCAATTAAATAAATTAAATAGTAAAATCTAATTTCACTATTAAGTTTACTTTACCGATTAATTCTAAATTAATCGCGTTCTCTCTTCTCGACGAATTTAATCCCAGATAAATTCTCAACGCAATTAATCCCGGATTAATTCTTTCTCTGTTAATTAATCCCAGATTAATTCTTGCCGTAATTAATCCCAGATTAATCTTCTCTCTCATAATTAATCCCAGATTAATTATTGTTAGAGTCAAATCTCATCGGTGAATTTTCGGGAAGAGACCCAAGAGATCCCTGGATATGTTGGCAGTAAATACGGTCATCAGACTATCTGAATATGTTCGTACCCGGTACCACGTTCTTACCGATTTACAAGACATGGTTGGCTTCTAGCAAAGCACCGTGCCTACCCAATTCTCCAGAAATATTCTTTAAATGAATATGTAATCTGTATCAGGCGTAGCATACGTAGTACTGCGTATTACGATCCAGTATCGAATGTCACATACTAGGGCTGGGGCTGGAATTGTGTATGCCCCGTACGAAACATATATCGAATCTCTGGTAACTAGTCTCTGTTGGGAAGCAGCCACGAGTGCGCAGCGGAAAATTAAAAATTATGATGCCGCTTTCCCTTTACCCAAGACCCATTTGTTTTGATTGTTCTACAAGCATAGGCATGTTACTATATATTCTAAGCATAAAACTCATAAAAAATGCAAAGAACATAAACCTAAACATGCTAACTGTCATAAGAAATCTAATAAAATAAAGAAAGAAAAAGACTTACTTGAACCGTAGACTCATCCAGTCCTCCCTCCAATCTACAAGCTTTTCTCAAACTCAGCAAGCTCTTCCACGTTCGAAAGAGCCACCCAAGTGTGTGGCCTCCAAAGATGCACACACCAAAGTCAAAACTCAATGGCAAGACTACGCCTAGCGTGCACGGGTATTTTGCCCTTGTTGCTAGCCTAGGCAAATACCTCAAAACTCTTAACTCAGGTTCCTCTAGTCAATTAGACTTAAGGATCCTCAAAATCAGTGGCTTACTCTTAAACTTTAGAGTTGCTCACTTATATAAACCCAAGATATGAAAGGTTTGGTGCAAAAATTTATGAAGAATTCTTTGGGTTTATATAGTGCTTCAAATACAACAAAATTAATTAAGAATCCGATGTGGGATAAAAGCCAATTTAATATTAGCCATTGGATCTTATTTAGTGGTTTACTGAGATTATAAAACCCTAATAAGAATTTGGGCCGAATTGGAATTCAAAACAAAAAACAAAAAATAAATAAATGTTTTTTTTACTATTCACGCAATACTATTCATGCGTTACTATTCACGTGAGTAATAATTTTTTTTTTATCTATTTATTCCAATTCAAAAGTGTCCCTATCGTCATTCACCAATCCCTAAGCCACTATGGAACCTCATAAATGATCTGTTCAATAATTTAACACATTGAACCATTTATGAGCAATTCCTACAGCAATCATATATGCTGTTAAATATGTACTGTTAAATGTTAACCATTGATTTTGACTTTGTTGTGTGTGACCTTTTGGGTTCCCCTCAAGTTGGACATGAAATGAATCGTGATAATTTAATCGAACATAAATTATCCTCTGATCAGATGGTCGTTCGATTTCAATAACCAAGGTTGACATCTAGCAACATGTCAAGGCCCCCAAATGAGAAGGAGATATATATATACCCATTTTGTATGCGATTTACATATGATACGGTCCCTCGCCTCACTGTATCCCCACCTATTGACTTAGGGTACAGAAAATGTCTACCTATATGGTCAAATGTATGATGTTGATAGTGTCATGAATCTTGCTAACCAAAGAATCTCACATGATTCTTCCGCTGTGGCCATAGTCTCAAGCACTGATCACACATATCAACCCGCGAAGTGGAATACTACTCTTATAAGAAAATATTATCCGAGAGAGTGGCGATTCTCTGTTGTATCTTTACAAACTTCATGTGTTTCAATAAATGACCCAATCATACCCTTATGACCGGATCTTTTGAACTGGGGAAGGAGAATGTCAAAGTTATTTGATCCATACATAAGATTGTAAAGACTTCAAGTCTAAAGACTAGTCATATAATCGATACACGAACGTTCTCACAAACACATGAGATAAACACTCCATATGAAAACTTTTGGCGGTCATTTCGATGGACACGAGCAACTCATGCATCCATGTGATACACCAAGCAGACGAATCTCCGCTAGTAGCCTATGAAATCGGCTACCCCACTTAAGGGCGGATTATATCATCATGGTAGTCTCTCCACTTTGTGAACGCCCAGATTATTCACAAAACTATGACTATGAACATTTAAGAGTAATGATTCTCACAAGGCGTGGAAGTCATCTCGTCTTATTACTCCAAGGGCTTTATTACATTGTTGATGATTCATATAAGTTGTGTAAGACACGTATAATAAATATTTCCATTTTATTAATTAATGAAAATATTATAAATACATTTACATATAGCCCATCCACAAGTTGGGTATAGGGCATATCCCTAACAATCTCCCACTTGCACTATAGCCAACTAGTATGAATCTGGACACCATACTCTCGGGTGTGCCTATCATGCTTTTGTTGAGTCAGCCCTTTAGTCAGAGAATCTGCAAGATTTCTTCTGTGGGTATTTTCTCTATAATAACTTCTTTTCTCGATGAAATCGCCTGAGTACATGCTTGGATTTCTGGTGGGACCTTGGTTCCTTTGATTGAGCAATGGCGCCCGTGTTGTCACAGTACATCGTGACGCCATTCTTTATCGCGGGAAGCACTTCCAGCTCCGTAATGAACTTCTTTATCCAGACTGCTTCTTTAGCTGCCCTAGATGCTGCAATATACTCGGCTTCAGTGTTGGAGTCCGTTATACTTGACTGCTTTGAGCTTTTCCAACTTACAGCACCGCCATTTAAAGTAAACAAATATCTTGTTTGCGATCTGCTGTCATCCCTATCGGTCTGAAAGCTCACATCACAGTAACCAATGACTTTCATCTCAGAACAATCTCCGTATGTCAAAAACACATCCTTAGTTCTTCTAAGATACTTCAGGATTTTTTTGACAGCTGCCTAGTGTTGCTCACCAGTATTTGCCTGATACCTGCTCATTATGCTAAGAGCATAAGAGACATCATGTCTTGTACATAGCATGGCGTACATGAACGGTCCTATTGCTGAAGTATAAGGGATCATACTCATACGCTCTCTATCTGAATAAGTATATGGAAATTGCTCCTTAGATAATTTGATTCCATGACAAGTAGGTAAATTACCTCTTTTGAAATCTTCCATTTTGAATCTTTTCAAAACTTTATCCATGTACGTAGATTGAGAAAGTCCTAACAACCTCTTAGATCTATTACGGTAGATCTTAATGCTGATGATGTAGGCTGCTTCTCCTAAATCTTTCATGGAGAAATTCTGAGATAACCATTGCTTGGTGGCTTGCATCATGGGAATATCATTCCCGATTATTAATATGTCATCGACATATAATACAAGAAATACAACAACACTCCCACTAATTTTCCTGTAAACACAAGGCTCATTTACATTTTTTATGAAGTCAAATTCTTTGATTGTCTCATCAAATCGTATATTCCAACTTCTAGACCCTTGCTTCAGTCCATAAATGGATCGTTTAAGCTTGCATACTTTATTATGATCATCCTTAGATGCAAACCTCTCAGGTTGTGTCATATAGACTTCCTCTATGAGGTTCCCATTAAGGAAAGCTGCTTTGACATCCATCTGCCAAATCTCATAATCAAAGTGTGTAGCTAGTGCCAGTAAAATTTGAATGGACTTTATCATTGCAACAGGCGAGAAGGTTTCATCATAGTCAATTCCTTAGATTTGTCTATAACCTTTCGCCACCAATATAGCCTTATAGGTTTGGATGTTGCCTTCTGCATCAATTTTACGCTCGTAAATCCACTTGCAGCCCATGGGTTTTATACCTTCAGGTGCATCTACCAAGTCCCAGACTTGATTCTGATACATATAGTCTATTTCGGATTTCATGGCATCAAGCCACTTGACTGAATCAATGTCACATATTGCTTCGTCATAACTGGTGGGATCGTTATTATCAATGACCTGATCATGTTCCTTATCAATATGGAAACCATATCTTTTAGGCTCATGTCTTTCCCTACCAAACCTTCTGAGTTCATAACCTTGTGGTTGTTCTATCACTGCCCTTTTGAGGGGCCTGGGGTTTAGTTCTATGTTAGTTTTTTCTTCTCGTACCTCTTCAAGGTCAAGTCTACTCCAATATATTTCTTGAGAAGGAATTCATTCTCTAGAAATTTAGCATTTCGTGAGATAAATGTTCTTTGTTCATTTGGGACGTAGAACATGTATGCTCTTGAGTTCAAGGCATATCCTGCAAACTTACATTTAACTGCCCTATCATCCAATTTGTTAGTTTGTGTGAGCTTGACATATGCGTCATATCCCCAAACTCTTAGATAACTAAGACTATGACGTTTCCCAGACCATAACTCATATGGTGTTTGACTAACAGTCTTGGAAGGAACTTAATTTAGTAGTAGTGTTACAGTTTCTAAAGCAAGACCCCAAAATGAAATAGGTAGATCTGTGCTTGGCATCATTGATCGGACCATATCTAATAATGTCCTATTTCTCCTTTCGGAGACCTCATTATGCTGTGGAGTTCCCGGAGGAGTCCACTGGGAAACAATGCCATTTTCTCTCAAGTAATCTTGAAATTCGTTGCTTAAGTATTCACCACCTCGGTCAGACCTTAGAGACTTAATACTTTTATTAAGCTGGTTTTCTACTCCAGCGTTGAAGTCTTTGAATTTCTCAAAGGCTTCAGATTTGTACCGCGTAAGGTACACATACCCATATCGCGAGTGATCATCGATAAAGGTAATGAAGTAAGAGAATCCACCTCTAGCGGTGACTGACATTGGTCCGTATACATCAGAATGTATGAGTTTTAATGTTTCCGTTGCACGATGTCTTTTACCTTTGAAGGGTCATTTGGTCATTTTACCAAGTAAAGAAGACTCACAAGTTCCATAAGGTTCATATTTGAAGGGTCTGAAATACCCATCCTTATGTAGCTTAGTTAATCTTGTTTCATTGATATGACCTATACGACAGTTCCATAGAAGTGATTCATTGAGATTATTCGAGTTAACGTTGTATATATTAGAGGTTGAACATTCTTTGTTAGTTTGTAAGACATAGATACCATTATTCAAAATACCATCTCCATATTTTATTTCATTGAAATAAATAGAACATTAATTACAACTTATTAGGCATGAAAAGCCTTTATTACATAAAGAAGAAATTGAAATGATGTTCTTTACTAGAGAAGGTACATAAACACAATCTTCTAAGTCTAAAACTAAACCATTCGGCAAAACTAATGAATAAGTCCCCACTCACAATATAGCAAGTTTTGCTCCATTACCCATGCGTAAGTCAACCTCCCCATTATGGAGTCTCCTACTGTTTCTCAGGACATGCACATTGTTAGACAAGTGAGTCCTACAACCGGTGTCAAGCACCCAAGTAGAAGGTTCATAGTTTTGAGAATATAGTTCAATCATATACAACATACCTGAAGCATTGGGCTTCTTAGCCTCTTGGCCTTCCCTAGTTTCCTTGGCTTTCAAGGATCTACAGTCTTTATTCCAATGACCCTTCTTTCCACAAAAGAAACATTTCTCCTTTCCCTTTTTCTTTTCCACATTACCATTGGGCTTTAGGTGATATAGAGCCTTGGCCTTGCCCTTATTTTTCTTTGGGCCTCGTGGCTTCAGGTCTGTACCCGTAAGCATGAAGGAGGTTTTAAGCTCCGGTTTCAAGTACTTCTCTACTTGCTTTATCAGATTGTGCAATTCTACTAAAGTAGCTTCTTTATCAGATAGATGAAACTGCATAATAAAGTTAGAGATTTCTTTTGGTAAGGATTGAAGAATTAGATCGTGACCTATCTCATGATCCATGATGAACCCGAGGTTGGCCAATTTTTCAATATGGCCAATCATCTTAAGCACATGTCCACTAACATATCCTTCCTTATACCTTTTTTGGAATAAGGCACATGACACTTGGAATCTCACGGTATGAACGGAAGTTGCATACAACTCCTTCAAGTGAAAGATGATGGTTTAAGCATCCATATCTTTGTGAGCTTTCTGAAGTGCGTCCCACATAAAGCCAAGCATTATGCAAACTGCTTGCTCATCATTATCGACGTGTTTCTTCCAAGCATCAAATGTATCTTGATCAGCATCTTCTGCGGGTTCAGGAGGAAATGGTCTTTCAAAAACATAGAAAATATTTTCTTGTCGTAAGACAATTTTAAGGTTTCTAAACCAGTCATTGTAGTTGTCCCCTTTGAGCTTATGCTCATCAAGGATGGAATGAAGTGATACTCTGTTTGCCATTTGAATGTTTGTGAAATATTTTAACCCATCTGTTAAGAGAAAATTTCAAAATTAGGAATATGTTTTCATTAATGTTTCATAATAACATGGGCTTTTAATATTATGAAGTTGCTCCCACTAAATTATTTTTAAAATTTAAAGAAAATCGCATCAACCCCAATATGATGGATTTCTTGTGGGCAAGGATCTCATTATCATCATTTCATAACTCCGACTAGGGCCGGTCGTTATAAAATATGATAATTAGGTAGGTTCCCAACCAAGTTATGATATAAATCACAATTCCTTGATCATTGGGTTGGGAAATCAAACATGCCATAGCTTATGCTAGACCTTGTGGACACTCAATCTTTGCCACTAAGTTATAAGACCGCCACTAAGTTATAAGACCACGACTAAGGGTCACTGCGTCTTATGACTCAGAAAAGTCAAACCATTGTCAATAGTACGATTTAGGGACAAATTGGTATTGGTCAGTCTGGTAAAGCCTAGTCATGCCAATACGGTTTAAACCCCTTGGGTCTATACTTTACAATGGGAGGCAAATTTAAGACTTAAATTATTATTGAGGATTTTAGCAAGTTTAATTGAATAATTGTCAAATGGATTCCTCCATTGAAAATTCCCCAGAGGGAGGGTGGAGCGAACTCTCTTAAATACCCTAACCTCTTAGGCTCTTATTGCCTTGGTGACAGGAATAAACAATAGATCCTCCAAATTAGTCCAACACTTTAAATATGCTTTAAGGTAAGCTTTGAGTAAATGATTATCTAGATGTCTTCACAGCTTTTCATTTTGGCTATAAAAAGGTAGTGAGTGAAGGAAGACACCAAACCATTATCCAACTCTAATAATACATTTGGTTAAATTAACTTTAGTTGGAAAGTTTTATTAACCCCTTGGTCCCAACCCACTTGTATCTTTTATAATGTCTTTTATTATAAACAAGTGATTTATATTTATTAGCCTTAAAGGTAATAAATCTCTAAGTTCATCACATAATAATTACTTAGCTAATGGATAAGCAATACACTCTCTATTTCTTAAAAAGTCTCTAGATGCTTGCACCCTAAAATAATCATGTCAATTCTAATCATACATAGAATCATCAAGCATATGAGTTTTAATATGTTGGAATTATTTTAGGCATTAAATAAATTTGATTAATATTTAATTATGATATTGTATTTTATTTTATTCGAATAAATTTAGTATTCACATTTGTCTGCAGCCGCATGAATTTAAAATGCAATTTCACAATTCAAATGTTAACCAAATCATGCAAAACTTGTGCCTAAAATTAAGTTCAGGGTGTTATTTTTCCAACTAGCTTCTAAACACTCAATTTCGAGTTCAAATGAGAGAGAAATAATCAAAACAAAACCGGTGCGCTGATACCACTGTTGGGAAGCGGCCGCGAGTGCGCAGCGGAAAATCAAAATTATTATGATGCCGTTTTCCCTTTGCCCAAGACCCATTTGTTTTGATTGTTCTACAAATCTAGGCATGTTACTATATATTCTAAGCATAAAACTCATAAAACATGCAAAGAACATAAACCTAAACATGTTAACTTTCATAAGAACTCTAATAAAAATAAAGAAAGAAAAATACTTATTTGAACTGTAGACTCCTCCAGTCCTCCCTCCAATATACAAGTTTTTCTCGAACACATCAAGCTCTTCCACATTCCAAAGAGCCACCCAAGTGTGTGGCCTCCAAAGATGCACACACCAAAGCCAAAACTCAATGGCAAGACTACGCCTTGAGTGCACGGGTATTTTGCCCTTGGTGCTAGTCTATGCAAATACCTCAAAACTTTTAACTCGAGGTTCCTCTAGTCAATTAGACTTAAGGATCCTCAAAATCAGTGGCTTACTCTTAAACTTTAGAGTTGCTCACTTATATAAACCCAAGATATGAAAGGTTTGGTGCAAAAATTTATGAAGAATTCTTTAGGTTTATATAGTGCTCCAAAGATAACAAAATTAATTAAGAATCTGATGTGGGACAAAAGCCAATTTAATCTTAGCCTTTGGATCTTAATTTAGTGGTTTAATGAGATTATAAAACCCTCATAAGAGTTTGGGCCGAATTGGAATTCAAAACAAAGAAAAATAAATAAATAAATAAAATTTTACTATTCACGTGGTACTATTCACATGTTACTATTCACGTGAATAGAATTTTTTATCCATTTATTCCAATTCCCAAAGTGCCCATATCATCATTCACCAATCCCTAAACCACTATGGAACCTCATAAATGATCTGTTCAATAATTAAACACATTGAACCATTTATGAACAATTCCTACAGCAATCATATATGCTGTTAAATATGTTCATAAATGGTTTAGTGTGTTTTAATTATTGAACAAATCATTTATGAGGTTCCATGGTGGCTTAGGGATTGGTGAATGACGATAAAGGCACTTTGGGAATTGGAATAAATATATTTAAAAAAAATTACTATTCATGTGAATAGTAATTTGTGAATACTACTACGTTAATAGTAAAAAAAAATTATTTATTTTTTGTTATTTGTTTTGAATTCCAATTCGGCCCAAACTCTTACGTGAATAGTAATTTTTTTGTATAGAGTTATTAAGATAAATGATGTTGAGTATTTAGTTACGTGTATTAATTTTTTTTATCATATGTCATGGATCTGGGTAATGGTCCCATGTATGAGATTATATTTGAAAAGAGTGTCAGTGTTGTTCAGAGTTAGAAATTCAGAGGCTCAGAGGGGATAATACGTCATATTCTTTGCTGGAAGCATCTCTCGGATTGGGATGTTATATGGTTAACACATAAGTCATGAATTATGTTTCGGAACTTGGCTACGCTTCTCAATTCAACTAGCTGTTATCTATATATTATGTATCATACTTGTGACATGGTGTAATGCATTAACATGTGCCAATATGAAACCTTAAGGGTGGTCTCTAACATCCCAAGTTGAAACTGAAATGATATGAAACTTTTTTGTATCGCTTCGTGACGCCAGGTCTGGCTCGTAATGACGCCTATGCAAACAGAGCTAGGCATAGAGCATGTTCTGTTTCGCATCATGACACTAGGGGTTGAGCGTCGTAATGTTTCTTTTATGTCGCGACTCGATACTCGAGCGTCGCGACGCCCTCGTTTCTAGACCCAAAATAGAGCGTATTCACATGCTTGGTATCGGGACTCCAGCCTAAAATTTTGGGCTTTTAATTTTAAAGTCCAAAATTGAAATTAGAATAGGGAAAGAAGATTAGAACTCACTATGTATGAGAAATAAGCTTGAGATCAACACCACTTGTTTCCAAACTTTTCTCCAAGCTTCTCTTCAAGCTTCCCACGTTCTTGACCAAAAATGAGAAAGATGGGTGAATAATGCAGGTTTTATAATGAGAACGGCTGATTTTTATTTCAAAAGAGTGGTCCAAAACTTGCCACATCACCAGATTCTAGACATTTTCGAAATTCACTGTAGCAGTTACGATGATCATAAATTTTGACTTATTTATGATTCGAATTTAGAAACATGTCCAACACGGAAGTTGTAGGTCTCAGTCTTAGTTTTCCGGTGAAATAAATTTCATAAGAATAAGAGATCATATGAAAGAGCTATGGCCTGAATACCACGGGTTATCCGAATTTAATCTTGGAATGAATTCCGTATCGAAACTGCGAGGAATTTACCGAATGTCCAAAAAGTCATTTCATTAGTATATATGTGTTCGAACATGATTTATGTCATGTATCATGCATCCTATAACGTAATAGTCACCAGGATTATCGGGTTGTTACAAGTAAAAACACTTGGCCAGAAGGGAATGTCTCTTCCTTGTGCAGTTCAAACAAGGCAATGGGGAAAAACTTTAACCTCATGCCAAAAAGTATAATAAGACCTCAGTGGAATGAATCTGACCTCGAGCCAATACAAACACTTGGCCATAAGGGAATGTCTTGTCCTTGTGCCATTCAAAAAATGCCATGGGGAGAAACTCAAACTCCATGCCAATAACTATACTAAGGTCTCGGTGGAATGAATTCGACCCCTTATCCATTCAATAGATTTAGCCACAAGAGAATGACATCTCCTTATACCGTTCAAATAAGGCCATGGGGGAGAAACTCCAACCTCTTCCCAATAAGTATACTATGGCCTTGATGGAACAAATCTGACCATAGCCATTCGATGGATCTAGCCACAAGAGAATGATTTCTCATTTGGCCAATCTTACATAATATAAGGCATCGGTAGGACATACCCAACCCTGAGCCATTCAACAGATCTAGCCACAAGGTAATAATCCCTTTTTGTGCCAATCTTAAATAACATAAGTCTTCGGTGGAATGAACCAAACCCCGAGCCATTCAACAGATTTGGCCACAAGGGAATGATTCCTCATTGTGCCAATCTCACATAACATAAGGCTTTAGCATGACATACCCAACCCTGAGCCATTCAATAGATCTGGCCAAAAGGGAATGATCCCTCCTTGTGCCAATCTTATATAACATAGTGTCTCGGTGAGACGTACTTCATTCCGAGCCATTCAACAGACAGTGTCAACTGTTTACAGTTGTTTTTCATTCCAATAGTAATATGAGAAATTAAGCCCTCGAACAAACATCCCCTAACAATGAATTTGTCTGGTTATTTAGAAACCAAAGCAAGCTTAGTAAAGAGACAAATAAATCACAGAGTTTACGTGGTTCGGTGGAGAGTGGCTCAAACCTACATCCATAGGAGAAAATGGGTGTATTTTATTACTGTTCGGGGCCAAGACTGACCCTAGCTACAACAGGGAAATGAACTCACAAAGTGATAAAACACCTCAGGTCTTTTACAAGCCTGGTACAATTCACTCACTTGGTAAGGTAACCGTCCAGCTTTCTCTCTCTATCACTAGTTCTCAAACTCTTAGTTCTTTTACAAGTTGTAAGATGTGATATTTATTAACCCTTGAATTCGAGTCTCCAACCCCTTTATATAGGCTTTCGAATTCACTATTCCACCGCCTTTAACGTCATCATATATCACCTAGACATCATTTCCTTCACAACTTATCTCAACTACCCTCAAATGGGCCAATCAGAGTCACCCATTTCACTATTAGTGCACCGGCCTATGGCGGCTTAGCTCTGCCACCTCTCTATCACTATACTGGCCTATAGCGGCTGACATATGCTACTTCCAATGAGAATCGTTGCTTTCCCATAGTCATCATTAGCCTTCTATAAGCTTATCACCTTAACTATGGCATACATTATATGACTCCAACATTGGTCGGCATGTGATCCCATCTTCGTTCCTCGGGTCTGTATACCGAGACAGTTGATACTAATCAAAACTTCCCTTCAGCTTTCTCGACCAGGTCGGGTTTCACTGATAAAGACTCATTAGGTCAGGTTTCAACAAACTCTTAGAAAACTCCAAATCAACATTCTCCAAGTGGTTGGGTCGGTATGCCAACCTGTTCATCATCAATAAGTTTTTTCCTTTAGGAAAACCTTCTATGAATCATATGGTTGGGTTCCTCTGCAAATCCATTTTGTTTCTCCGGGTCCATGAACATTTATCATCCATTTTTGGCTAAGTATAAAATCAATTCTACCTATGTTCGATATTTGAACCTTCATCGGGATGAAAAATAAACATCAATATTTGTCCTCTAGTTCTCGGTATCAACAAGTTGGTGAGTTGATGCTAGTAACTTTATAAAACATGGTGCTGCATGGGGATATAGAAACCTCAGGTTGTTACCTTCTAAAAACTTTGTATCGTCTTCGCTCTTCCCGAGCTCATACTCCTCGAGACTAGTTGTTCTATATACTGCCAAATATGTCATTTTTATGACGATTGCCTTTCTTTCACCGCCATTTGAAAAGGCATTCCTTGGGTTTTTAAATAGTATCTAGGTATATGTCATGGCATAATGGTCTTTTTTAAATGCCCAACACATCCTTCAAAATCCTTTTTGTTTCGTCTCCCCAATATGCCAAGTGTCGCCCATATATGACTTGCGCGCCAAAACTCGTGTGGCTGAGATGAACCGAGCTCGTGGCTCTCATCTAAGCCCTTGATCTGAACTCAGCGACAGTGATTGACCCCACACATGTCATTAATCTATTTATCCCATTCTAAATCAACTACCAAAATTTGCTCGAGCAATCTATTTAAGGGCTACTTCTATTCATTCACAGCCTTTACAACTTCACATTCTCCAAGCAATCTCTCAAATCTCAAGAGACCTCTGCAACTTTGAGCCCTTTCAACAAACTTCATCATCAGCCTTCAACTTCTTCTTCAAATTACAAGTAAGTGCTCTTTATCTCTCTCTTTATTTTCTCCACACTAATCATGCTTTACATTTAGAATTGACATGCAATGAACATGAAGAATGTATGCCTTGTTTGATAACATGCTCTGATGATGCTACGCATTCCAACCCAACGTCATGATGCATCTTTCAACACTTGAAAAATTTTGATCCTTCCAAAGGAATCCTTTACCGACAACAACCACTTCAATCTCCGACCAACTGTGATGCTATAGTCTCAAACTTGACCAATCATGCTAAATAACCCAACCACCTACAAAACATTGTGATCTCGTCTCCGTTCATCTGGTTGATATATTAATGCAGATGATACTAATTAAAGTTTCACATCAGCTCTCTTAAATAGGTCTGGTTTCACTGATAAAGTCCCATCGGGTAGGGTTTCAATAAACTCTTAAAAAACCCCAAATCAACATTCTCTAGGTGGTCGGGTCGGTATCCTAACCTTCTTCATCATCGACAAGTTCTGCCTTTGTGAGAAACCCCTTGAATCATGTGGTCGGGTTCCACTGTCAAATCATTTCTGTCTCTTTGGGCCCTTGGACTTTTGTCATCAATTTTTGGCCAAGTACAAAATAAATTATACCCCTACGCGGTATTTAAACCTTTATCGGAGTGAAAAATTACCATTAACTTGTTGGAGTTTCTACGGTCCCGAGGATTGAGTAACAAGCATAAAACATATATGAATACAATCGAAGAAGTTGCAGAATACTTACATCGATCGGTTGAGCGATGCGATGGACAACAAAAACCTTTATGCCCTCCTTCATGAAGCTCGGCAGTGAGCATAATTTGATGCTCCATTTTCGGCTTTGGTCCTCCTCCAAGCTCCAAGCTTTGGTTGATGGTGATTCCAAGCTCACAAGTGGGTTTCCCTATCACCTTAGGATGGCTCCTATGTGTGCTAGCACTAAGGAATTTTGCTACAAAATTCCTTATCTTCTCCTTGTGTCTCACGGTGAAACCAGAAAAGAAGGTAGAATTTCAGCCCCTTGGGCGTGAGATGAAGAGAAGAAAGAGAGGAGAGAGAGAGTTGTGTGTGTAGTGTATCTATACACTTAAAAGAAATCAAATACCAAAAAATCAAATAAAGATAAATGTCTTTCATTCTTACACATTTGAGTTTCCAACACTCTTTCACCAACCAACTACTTCCATCCCCAAAAGGTGATAAAGTTGACTAGTTTAATTGACGCTTGATTTTACGCTTGATGTGACTTGCATGCCGCACTCGAATTCGAAATGCGAATGCACTCGCAAACACTCTCGGGCTCGGGTTTGCTAATTCCAAATTAAGGAATTTTCCGTTGCGATGTAATTATATGATTATGCCTAGAGAAATCAATATTCATGTCGCTAACGAATTAATTCTAAATTAACTCGTTCGCCTGAATTAAAATCTAATTTCAATTCTGCGTCGAAATCCATTTCGTATAATATATCCAATATATTACTTTATAGATTAATTCCAAATTAATGGTTATCTATCTTTAAATGATATTTTATCCCAGATAAAATATCTCTGCATTAATCCCAGATTAATTTTCTCTCTCATCTAATGAATCTTCGGAAAGCGACCCATGAGATCCCCGGATATGTTGGATGTAAATTCGGTCGTCGGACTATCCGAACACGTAAGTACCTAGTACTACGTTTGTACCGATTTACAAGACAAGGTTGGCTTCTAGCAAAGCGCCATGCCTACCCAATTCTCCAGAAACATGCTTACATGAATAAGTGATCTATATCAGGCGTAGTATATGTAGTATTGCGTATCTCGATCCAGTATCAGATGTCACATGCTAGGCCTGGGGATGGAATTGTGTCTGCCCCGTACGAATCACATATCGGATCTCTGGTAACTAGTCTCTATAATCGGATATACATGACCTAGTCATAATATCCCGATAGCTGCAGCATATAAGAGAACCAGTCTCGTATCCTACGTGACCATCATCTCCACTATGACTGGAGTGATACTTTCGTCTCGACATCACACCCAACACACTACGATTCTCAATATACCCAGCAGAGGCGTACACAGAAACCGTTAAAGCCCTGGACGACCAAAACCAAAGTATATTGATTGTCGCAAGTATTAGCGGTGCAAGTCTTAGCTTAAGACCAAATAAACCTACCCTGATTTCGGACTTCCATAGACACATAGTCATACTACCAATGGAATTCCGAGGGGGTCTATCCAGAGCGAAGCTGTTTCCCGTACTATCGGTAAAACACAACCTCCTATTACACTTGTATGAGCATCTTATACCCAAATATATAAGAACTATATCGTTATGCCCTCACATCGCGCACAAGTGTAATACTTGTCTTTTACGCAATATCGATGTCCAATCTCGATAATACTCTGACTAGGGATATTTAATTATTTATCCTTCGTGGATTGATACTGTCTCATATTATCTCAATCCAGGAACAAATCATAAGGACCTTTCATCATTTATACATCTTGGTGATCTAATCACAAATGATAAAAGAGGAATCTCATTTGTCACATAGTTAATTTATACAACAACACCATGATATATACAAATAGTGACGCTATGGGTCATAATTGTCCAACAATCTCCCATTTGGCCTACAGCCAGTCACTCAAGTGTCTACCACCCGAACTATGTATGGTTCGTTCAAATTGCTGAGAAAAGGCTTTCGTCAGCGGATTTACATGATTATCATCTAATGCGATTTATACGATCATCACATCGCCACGATGTATGATCCGAACGAATCAGATGAATAATCGAAGTATGTATCTGGATCGTTGATGAGACCATTAATTCTTTAGCCTGCGTTGTAGCCTAGCTCAGCTGCTAAAAGAACTATATCTAATCAAATTAGATTTATATCAACCCAAATGGCTTATATTTCTGCCTCAGCTGCAGCAATAACACCGTATTTATTGTTTATTCGGTAACAGAATCTTGCTTGGAAGATTTCCAGCTCACTGTTCTGTTATTCAAACTGTATAGTACCGTTTCGCAACTAATAGTCGTTATTATCGGTTAGGAAACTTGCAATAGTTATCCCAATCACTTCAAGTTTTCCATCTCCATAGTAAAAGACAGCATCCTTATTTCTCTAAGAAACTAACGGATGTTTTTAATATCAATCCAGTGACTATCACTTGGATTGGCCTGTTTGTGAATCCATATGTTCAAAGCGTATGAGACCCCAGGTCGCGTACATTTTTCAATGTACGAGTTCTCGGAGAGTATTAACAACTTTAAATATATCCCAGTAAATCTTTATTCCTAGAATAAAGGTTGTTTCTCCCAATAATTCTACGGAGAATTTTCTCGAAAGCCAAGCTTTGACCGATTGTTATTATGGGAATTTCATTTCCAGGAAATACATATTATCATTATTTATAGGACTGTCACTTTCAGTGTGCTCCCACTAACCTTCTTATACACAAGAATCATTTTCGTTTGGAATTAAATCATACACCATTATGATTACATCAAAACGATAATTCCAAGAACACTATGCTTGCTTCAATCCATGCATGGATCGAATAACCTGCAAACCTTGTTTGCTAGTTTTGGTATGACAAAACCGTCAGGAGTTTGTAAACATCCTCTAAAAGGTTTCTGTTTAAGGAAAATGATTTTCCCATTTAGCTGTCATATTTCATAAATGATGAAACCTGAGCATTAGCAAGCATTATCCAAATGGATTTAACCATGTATGTTTTCCTTGAAGACTTATAGTCCCAATAGGCACAATGCCTTGCGGTACATCAACTTGTGTCCAAACGTAGTTGGTATACATGGAATCCATTTCGGATTCATGGCACTTTGCCATAATAGTGAGTCGATACCTTGTATCACTTTCTTATTCGTAGTCAGTTCGTATTTCTCAATAAGATTGACATCTTTATAAGGTGAGATCAGAAACCCATACCCCAGGTTGTTTCCTGACTCTCTCCGACTTACGCGGTTCTTGTGTATTTGAAGATTATTGGAATAGTTTCATCCTTGATGAACTATTTGTGTTCTATTAAGGAATCGGTGCCTGGAACAGTATTACTACGATTTTCATCGAGTTTTACTTTCCTCACACTTACCACTGCATAGAGGTATTCTTCTTCGGAAAACTGCATGGTGAGCAACAATTAAATTGTTCTCTAGTGAGTTGTATAAGTACTATACTTTGGTTTCCCTAGGATAACCTACAACTTAGGCACTTATCCGATTTGGGTTTTAGTTTGGTATCATCCAAACATATGCCTAGCATTCCCAAATTTTCAGGATTGAGAAAGCCTAGTTTATTTCCTGTTCATATATAATATTAAGTCTGTCTAACAGATTTTTATGGAACCTTATTCTAAATAAGTACTGCACTATTTATGTGTATCCGTTGAAGGAAATGGTAGCTCAGAGCAACTCATGATTAACCTTTTCATGTCCAACAAAACTCGGTTTATCTGTTCGGACACACCGTCAGGATGACGTGTTCCGGGAGGAGTCCTTATTAAAAGAATACTATACTCTTTCAAGTATATGAGAAACTTATTGCTTAAGTATTTTCATCATGGTCTGACCGTGACGATTTAATACTTTAGCCGATCTGTTTGTCTATTTCGTGTCGAAACTTTAAAATTTTCCGATTTGTGTTTCAAAAGAAACACATAACCATAACGCGATGCCACATCCGTAAAGGTCACGAAATATTCATATCCACTTATAGCCTAGCAAGATATGGGCCCACTTGCTTCACTATGAACTAGGGCTAACAGATCGGTGGCACTTGCACTTTTACCAAGTAAATGTGTTTTAGGTATTTTGCCTAATAAACTAGATTCGTAGACATCATTTGAATGGAATCAAATTTGTCCTAGTATCCACTCTTCAAAAGTGTGGATATACGAGTCTTGTTTAATTGTGTCCCAGACAACAATGCCATAATTAAGTTTCATCTGATCAAATCAGTTTGAGCTATTTGTTTGTCATGTTATATATTTGGAGATTTTATTTATATTCAAAATATAAATTCTGTTATTCACATCTAATGTGTTTATCTCAATATCATCTTTATATAATAAAACACTTTAGTGTTCTAGAATATAAAGGTACATCCGCAACGGATTATACAATAATATAGAGATAATGTTTCTAGTCAAACTAGTTACATTATAACAGTTTCCTAATTCAAGTACACACCCAAAGGGTAGTTCCTAAACTTAGGTATCTACGGTTAACACAGCGACTTTCGTCCCGTTTCCAATTCGCAGATATATCTCAAATGAAGTCAGTATCCTGCTCATAGCAGATTCTGCACATCAATACATATATTTATGTACCACACTAAGTATTTAAAATCCAATTTTAATACTAGTAGTGAACATAATTATGACAAATATATTTGAAGTCATAGCCTTGCTCGTCTTCAATTCCTTCATGTCTGCTTTGTTCAAACGACAGTCACGCTTCCGCGATCCCGTTTGCAACAATTGAGGCAGACATTTTAGGATATGTCATTTATCTTCCCAGAAGACTATAATGATTTTGCCTTTGCCCTTTTTGATATCCCAGAAGCCTTTGGCCAAGCCTTGGCATTTTAGAATGTCGAAGTAAGGTGCGCATTGCGCTACTTGCCTTATTGCAAACTTTGGCTTTGACCCCTTGAGTATAGCCATTAACTCTCCAAGAGTTATGTTTTGCAATTTGTTACTTCAAAGATCTAAATATAGATTTATGAACATCCTTCAATTCATTATCATACTTTAAAGATCTAATCCATAGTTCTGATTAAGAAATTAAGGAGTCTATATGACAAGTATAATGGATTAAGCACTAAAGTTATCATCACATGAATCTTCCAAAGATTATGCTCTACTATTTGCTTAACTTCGGGCTTAGGCTTAATATGTTATTTTATCAAATAAAGTAACTTATTAGTTTTCAGGACTATCCTGAAATTTATTCCCAATTTGAAAAATTAAACCATTTAAATACATTTTCCCTAGGATTATGTTTTAAATGCTAATCTTTCAATTTTATCTTGATTCTAATAGTCCAACTATTTAATCAACGATTTTAGGTACTATTTATTATAATGATTATTATAATCCAATTATAAAATCAACTATAAATGAATAGTTTGAATACAGTCCAACTGTTTATTAAAACAACAATTAAATATTAGTCCAACTAAAATTTAATTATTTGACGAATGGTTTGTGATTGAGCGTGTATGGCAAGTAATTAAACGAATATTGCAAATTCAATTCTGTCTCCCACTATTTTTCGGCGAGCCTCTAACCCTCTGTCGAGTACTCGGGAAACCGTGTTTCCTAGTGGGCTAGGATCTCGTTAAATGTCACACAATCTTGACTTTGGCCAACAAATTGTATGATAATTAACTAGGTAGATCAATGAGATCTCATCCAATTCCTAGATCCCATAGGGGGACATCCAAGTCCAAAACATATATCTTATATATGCCAATATATCCAATATATTGCCTAACCTTTTTCCTCTGAATCAACTAAGCCTTGGCTTTGGCACAACAAACTTAGTGATCCCAGCTAAGCGGAACCCATTGACCATGGAAAGCTTCGTAATCAATGTCGATGGACAAGAAGTAGTATTGACTTTGGCCAACAAACCACAACTTGGACAAGACACCAATATGGAACAAAGCCTTCATGATTCAAACACATCCTCGACGGACAAAGGTCTTAGATCTTGAGTAAGAATTACTCAATGGAAAGAAAAACGCTTAATATTTTGTGAGGATTTTTCGCGTGCAAATTGGCAACCAATTTATTATCTTTGTTAGGTCTCATCATCATACACCCTTAAACATGCATTCTAAATACATAATAAAGTGCGTATAATAAAATAATAATGATATGCGGATGGATACTTTACACATTGATCCTAGATCAAATCTCTCATTTTCCTCTCTCCCGGTAGCACAAGTATTTGCTTCTACCCGTTACACTACACTTCTAAAGAAACCTCATTTACATTGAGGGGAATAGGTGAGAAGAGAAATACAATGAGAAAATAGGTAATAGGCTGGACACGCAGGTCCAATTAATAAATTTATTACAACAATTTCTAAAATTTCCCCACCCATCTAATATCCATCAGATATACATTATTCATGCATCGCAACCATGTATTCACACAAGCATGTGATCAATCAATCTAATACAATTAATTAATCTGATAATTAATGACTATCCAATGTTCAAACAATGATTTGATTTTGCGAGAGTCAAACTCGTTTTGCGAATAAGTACTCAAAGTACAAATTCTTGAATTAAATTAAACTACAACATTAAATCCAATTTAATATGTATTTAATACTAATTCCCTATTTAATTCCAAATTAAATATTACACTTTATTAATAAACCTTTACGACTTAAATTCCAAATTTAATCGTTACGGGTCTCAAAGCCCGATTAACGTCCAACGTTAATTTAATTAAAGTCCAATGGGATTTCAATTAATTTCTTTAAGGCGTGGACTTTTGGTCAACTTGGGTCGAACCCAATAACCAAAGTCCAATCAAGGAATAACCCCATAAGCCTAGAAATCAATTTAGGCCCATTAGGCCCAATTAAATTATTAAGGTCCATTAGTCGTATTTGGGCTTTATGAAAACGGTTTTGGGCCCAATTGGATCCAACCAATTTAGCCTAAACCTAACGTGGTACAACCAAGCCCAATTAGCCCATTTACAACATTACAAGCCCAAATCCAATTTAAGCCCAAATAATTTAATTCCAAAAATTCCAAATTTCTCAATTAAATTAACTAAAGTGTATTACACAATTAATTATCCAAATCAATATTTCCAATACATAAATTTATACAATTAACCATGCTCATTAACAACAAAACATGTCCAACACAATTTATCAAAAATCAAACCCAATATTCATGCATCAAAGTCTCGGCAATTGGGTTAATTTTATGTCCTATTTGGTTTCAATCCAATTCAGTATTAAATCAACATTCCCAATTGATTCCAAGTCATCCAATGAATCAAAATCAAAAATTCCAAGACATCAAAATAGGGTACCATTCTCGGCCAAGCCTAAAATTTTGGGCAAAATTGTTCCAAACCATTTTTATTGAAATTGATCCAATCAATCTTCAATTAAACTACATTTAAGCATACTCAATCATCCAATTTCATAAAATCATGCTCAAATACAATTTACCGAATTTTAAACCCTAAATCAAGTTTCATGCTTTTAACAACGCCCTGATACCATTGTTAGAGTTTCTACGGTCCCGAGGATCGAATAACAAGCATAAAACATATATGAATACAATCGAAGAAGTTGCGGAATACTTACATCTATCGGTTGAGCGATGCGGTGGACAACAAAATCTTTTCTGCCCTTCTCCATGAAGCTCGGCAGTGAACAGAATTTGATGCTCTATTTTCGGCTTTGGTCCTCCTCCAAGCTCCAAGCTTTGGTTTGTTGGTTTCTAATTAGGTCCTGGATCGATTATAAGCATGAAAAACATTGCGAATACACATCGAAGAAGTTGCGGAATACTTACATCGATCGGTTGAGCGACGCGGAAGCAACAAAAAACTCCAAAAGCTCAGTGGTTTTGGCGTGAACAGCAGTGCAGATTTTGTTCACTGCTTTGACTTCGTTTTTGGTCCTTCGTCAAGCTCCGAGCTTCGTCGAACGGTTCCCGGCTCATAGGTGAGCTTCCCTATCACCTTCGCATATCTCGTAAGTGTGCTAGCACTAGTGATTTTGCCACAATACCACACTCTTGCTCCCCTCACTGCTCACGGTTTCAGAAACCAGAAAACAAAAAATTAAGCCACTTTAGGCGTGAAGAGAAAGATGAAAGAAAGAGAGAATGTTGGTTGAATTTCCAAATTTGTGTAATATATACACTCATTTGAATTTCACATGCATTTCATGTGAATTTGGCTTTAATAAGTCAAACCATTAAAGCCTCCAACCACCCACATCACTCAATCTATCAACTTGTCATGTCACATCACTCAAAGTGACAAGTGAATTGACGCTTGATGCGACTAGCGATTTGACGCTTGATTTGACGTGCCGCAATCGAATTCGAAATGCGAATGCGCTCGCAAATAATCTCGGGCTCGGGTTCGCTAATTCTAAATTAATGAATTTTCCGTTGCGTCGTAATTAAATGATTACGCCTAGCGAAGTCACTATTCACGTAGCTAACGAATTAATTCTAAATTAATTCGCTCGCCCGAATTAAAATCTAATTTTAATTCCGCGTCGAAATCCAATTTCATTTAATATATCAAATATATTAATTTCTCGATTAATTCCAAATTAATCGTTATCTCTCTTTAAATGATATTTTATCCCAGATAAAATATCTCCGCAATTAATCCCAGATTAATTTTCTCTCTCTTCTAATTAATCCCAGATTAATATAGAGTGCGAGTTATACGTCATCGGTTAATCTTTGGGAAGCGACCCATGAGATCCCCGGATATGTTGGCAGTCAAATCGGTCGTCGGACTATCCGAACACGTAAGTACCAAGTACTACGTTTGTACCGATTTACAAGACAAGGTTGGCCTCTAGCAAAGCGCCATGCCTACCCAATTCTCTGGAAACATCCTTACAGGAATAAAGGATCTATATCAAGCGTAGTATACCGTAGTATTGCGTATTTCTGTCCAGCATCGGATGATCACGTGCTAGGCCTGGGGCTGGAAATGTGTCTGCTCCGTACGAAGCACATGTCGGATGTCTGGTGACTAGTCTCTATAATCGGATAAACCTGACCTTGTCATTTTATCCCGATAGCTGCAGTATTTAAGAGTACTAGTACCGTATCCTACGTGACCGTCATCTCCATATGACCGGAGTGACACTTCCATCTTGACATCACACCCAACACACTACGATTCTCGATATACCCAGATTTGGCGTACACAGGTACCGGTTAAAGCCCTGGACGACCTCAACCAAAGTATATAGATTGTCGTATGCATTAGCGGTGCAAGTCTCATGTTAAGACCAAATACACCTACCCTGATTTCGGACTTCCATAGACACATAGTCATACTACCAATGAATTCCGAGGGGGTCTATCCAGAGCGAAGCTGTTTCCCGTACCATCGGTGAAACACAACTTTCTATTACACTTGCATGAGTATCATATACCCAAATATACGAGAACTATGCCGTTGTGCCCTCACAACGCGCACAAGTGTAATACTAGTCTTTTACTCATTTATCGATGTCCAATCTCGACAATGCTCTGACTAGGGATATTTAATGATTCTGCCTTTGTGGACTGATACTGTCTCATATCATTCTCAATCCAGGCACTAATCATAAGGACCTCTCATCATTTATACATCTAGGTGATCTAATCACAAATGATAAGAGTGCAATCTCCTTTGTCGCATAGTTAATTTGTACAACAACACCGTGATCTGTACAAATAGTGACGCTATGGGTCATAATTTGTACAACAACACCCGAACTATGTACGGTTCGCTCAAACTGCTGAGAAAAGGTTTTCGTCAGCGGATTTTCATTATTGTCATCTGATGCGATTTATACGATCATTACATCATCACGATGTATGATCCGAACGAATCAGATGATTACCGGAGTATTTATCTGGATCGGTGATGAGACCATTAATTCTTTAGCATGTGTTGAAGCCTAGCTAAGCTGCTAAGAGAACTATATCTAATCTAATTAGATTTTTACGACCCCAGAAGGCTTCTATTGCTGCCTCAGCTGCATCAATAATCCGCATATGTTGTTTATTCAGTAACAGTATCTTGCTTGGAAGATTTCCAGCTCACTGTACCGTTATTCAAACTGCATAGTACCTTTTTATCGGTTTAGGAAACTTACTGTAGTGATCCCAGTCACTTCAAGTTCTCCTTCTCCAGAATCCAGTGACTATCACTTGGATTGGCCTGTTTGTGAATCATATGCTCAAAGGGTATGAGACACCAGGTCGCGTACATTTTTCAATGTACGAGTTCTGGGAGATTTTCTCGAAAGCAAGGCTTTCGCCGATAGTTATTTTGGGAATATCATTTCCAAGAAATGACATATCTTCATTATTGTAAAGGACAGCCACTGTCAGTGCGCTCCCACTAACCCTCTTATATATACAAGAATCATTTCGTTTTGAATTAAATCATAAACCATTATGATTACATCAAAACGACAATTCTAAGAACCTATGCTTGCTTCAATCCAAACATGGATTGAATAACCTGCAAACCTTGTTTGCTAGTAAAGGTACGACAAAATCGCCAGGATGTTGTAAACATCCTCCAACAGGTTTCCTTTTCAGGAAAGCGATTTTCCCGTTGAGCTGCCATATTTCATAAATGAAACATGCAGCATTAGCAAGCATTATCCAAATGGATTTACCGTGGCAACAGGTAAAAGGTTGAATCATAGTCAACACAATGTTGATAACGATACATTTCCGTAAAAGCCTAGCTTTATACGTTGGTATGTTGCCATCCATGTATGTCTTCCTTGAAGACTTATACAGTACGAGTAGGCACAATGCCTTGCGGTACATCAACTAGTATCCAAACATAGTTGATATACATGGAATCCATTTCGGACTCATGACACTTTGTCATTATCAGGGAGTCGATACCTTGTATCACTACCTCATACGTAGTCAGTTGGTATACCTCAAAATATTGACATCTTTACGAGGTGAGATCAGAAACCATAACCCAGGTTGTTTTCTGACTCTCTTCGACTATGCGGTTCTTGTGTATTTTAAGATTAATGGTAATAGTTTCATCCTTGATGAACTATTTGTGTTCCATTAGGAATCAATGCCTTGAATAGTATTACTCCGATTTTCATCGAGTTTTACTATCCTCCCACTTACCACTGCATATCCTCCCACTTACCACTTACCATTCGTCAAATTAATTATTTGACGAATGGTTTGTGATTGAGCGTGTATGGCAAGTAATTAAACGAATATTGCAAATTCAATTCTTGCCTCCCACTATTTTTCAGCGAGCCTCTAACCCTCTTTCGAGTACTCGGGAAACCGTGTTTCCTAGTGGGCTAGGATCCCGTTAAATATCACACAATCTTGACTTTGGCCAACAAATTGTATGATAATTAACCAGGTAGATTCTAAGATCGATTGGATCTGATCCAATTCCTTGATCCGGTAGGGGGACATCCATGTCAGAAACATATATCTTATATATGCCAATACATCCAATGTATTACCTAACCTATTTCCTCTGAATCAACTAAGCCTTGGCTTTGGCACAACAAACTTAGTGATCCCAGTCAAGCGCGACCCACTGACCATGGAAAGCTTCGTAATTAATGTCGATGGACAAGAAGTGGTATTGACTTTGGCCAACAAACTACAACTTGGATAAGACACTGACATGGAATAAAGCCTTCGTGATTCAAACACATCTTCGACAAACAAAGGCCTTGACTTTGGCCAACAAACCAATGCCGTCTTAGATCTTGAGTGAGAATCACTCAATGGAAGGAAAAGAGCTTAATATTTAGCGAGGGTTTTTCGCTTGCAAATTGGCAACCAATTTATTATCTTTGTTAAGGTCTCATCATCATACACCCTTAAACATGCATTCTAAACACATAATAAAGCGCATATGAAAAATAATAATGATATGCGGATGGATACTTTACATTGTTCCTAGATCAAATATCTCACTTTCTCTCTCCCGCTAGCACAAGTATCAATTCTACCTGTTACACTACACTTCTAAAGAAACCTCATTTACATTGAGGGGAATAGGTGAGAAGAGAATACAAAGAATAAGAGGTGATAAGGCTGGACACGCAGGTCCAATTAATAAATCGAATTTATTACAATTTCCAAAATTGCCCCACCCATCTAATATTCATCCGATATACATTATTCATGCATCGCAACCATGTATTCACACAAGCATGTTATCAATCAATCTAATCAAATTAATTAATCTGATAATTAGTGATCATCCAATGTTCAAACAACGATTTGATTTTACGCGAGTCAAACTCGTCTTGCGAATAAGTACTCAAAGTACGAATTCTCGAATTAAATTAAACTACAACATTAAATCCAATTTAACATGCATTTAATTCTAATTCACTATTTAATTCCAAATTAAATAACACACTTTATTAATGAACTTTTACGACTTAAATTCCAAATTTAATCGCAACGGGTCTCAAAGCCCGATTAACGTCCAACGTCAATTTAATTAAAGTCCAATGGGCTTTTGATTAATTTCTCGAGGCGTGGACTTTTGGTCAACTCGGGTCAAACCGAAAACCAAAGTCCAATCCGGGAGTTACCCCATAAGCCTATAAATCAATCTTGGCCCATTAGGCCAATTACTCTTTAAAGGTTCATTAAGTCGCATTTGGGCTTTATGGTGGCGGTTTTGGGCCCAATTGGATCCAATCCAATTTGCCTTAACCCAACTTTGTACAACAAAGCCCAATAAGCCAATTTACAACACTAAAGCCCAAATCCAATTTTAAGGCCCAAATAATTAAATTCCAAAAATCCAATTTTCCCAATTTAATTACCAAAGTGTATCACATGATTAATCACCCAAATTAACATTTCTAAAACATCAATATACTCAATTAATCATGCTCATTATTATCATCACATGTCCAACACATTTTGATTAAAATCAAACCCAATACACATGCTACATGTCTCGGCCAAGGAGAGACTTTTTATCCGATTCGAATTCAATCAAATTAATTTCACGATCGATATTAAATCAACTTCCCAAATTGTTTCTAACTCATCCACTGAATCAAAAAACAAATTACCACGACATTAGGGCTCTATTACATTCGGCCAAGGTAAGTAATTTGGGGATTTTTTTTCAATTCAAAATTCAATCCAATTAATTTCAATTTAACATCATCCTACATGATTCTAACTCATCCAATGAATCAAAAATCAAAAAATCCAAGATTTCCAAAATACCCTTACAATTCGGCCAACATCAAGTTTTTGGGGAAAATTATTCCAAATCAATTTTCATGAAATTGATCCAATCAACATTCAATTAAACATGTTTTAAGCATACTCATTCATCCAATTTCAGAAAATCATGCTTGAAAACAAATTACCCAAATTTTAAGCCCTAAACTTTTCATGCTCAAACCTAGGCTCTTGATGCCATTGTTGGTTTCTAATTAGGTCCCGGATGATTATAAGCATGAAAAACATTGCGAATACACATCGAAGAAGTTGCGGAATACTTACATCGATCGGTTGAGCGACGCGGAAGCAACAAAACTCCAAAAGCTCACTGGTTTTGGCGTGAACTGCAGTGCAGATTTTGTTCACTGCTTTGACTTCGTTTTTGGTCCTTCGTCAAGCTCCAAGCTTCGTCGAACGGTTCCCGGCTCATGGGTGAGCTTCCCTATCACCTTCGCATATCTCGTAAGTGTGCTAGCACTTGTGATTTTGCCACAAAACCACACTCTTACTCCCCTCACTGCTCACGGTTTCAGAAAGCAGAAAATAGAAAATTAAGCCACTTTGGGCGTGAAGAGAAAGATGAAAGAAAGAGAGAATGTTGGTTGAATTTCCAAATTTTTGAAATATATACACTCATTTGAATTTCACATGCATTTCATGTGAATTTGGCTTTAATAAGTCAAACCATTAAAGCCTACAACCACCCACATCACTCAATCCATCAACTTGTCATGTCACATAACTCAAAGTGACAAGTGAATTGACGCTTGATGCGACTAGCAATTTGACGCTTGATTTGACGTGCCGCACTCGAATTCGAAATGCGAATGCGCTCGCAAATAATCTCGGGCTCGGGTTCGCTAATTCTAAATTAACGAATTTTCCGTTGCGTCGTAATTAAATAATTACGCCTAGCGAAGTCACTATTCACGTCGCTAATGAATTAATTCTAAATTAATTCGCTCGCCCGAATTAAAATCTAATTTTAATTCCGCGTCGAAATCCAATTTCGTTTAATATATCAAATATATTAATTTCTCGATTAATTCCAAATTAATCGTTATCTCTCTTTAAATGATATTTTATCCCAGATAAAATATCTCCGCAATTAATCCCAGATTAATTTTCTCTCTCTTATAATTAATCCCAGATTAATATAGAGTGCGAGTTATACGTCATTGGTGAATCTTTTGGAAGCGACCCATGAGATCCCAGAATATGTTGGCAGTCAAATCGGCCGTCGGACTATCCGAACACATAAGTACCAAGTACTACGTTTGTACCGATTTACAAGACAAGGTTGGCCTCTAGCAAAACGCCATGCCTACCTAATTCTCCGGAAACATCCTTACATGAATAAAGGATCTATATCAAGCGTAGTATACCATAGTATTGCGTATTTCTGTCCAGCATCGGATGATCACGTGCTAGGCCTGGGGCTGGAAATGTGTCTGCCCCGTACGAAGCACATGTCGGATGTCTGGTGACTAGTCTCTATAATCGGATAAACCTGACCTTGTCATTTTATCCCGATAGCTGCAGCATTTAAGAGTACTAGTACCGTATCCTACGTGACCATCATCTCCATATGACTGGAGTGACACTTTCATCTTGACATCACACCCAACACACTACGATTCTCGATATACCCAGAATTGGCATACACAGGTACCGGTTAAAGCCCTGGACGACCTCAACCAAATTATATAGATTGTCGTATGCATTAGCGGTGCAAGTCTCAGGTTAAGAGCAAATACACCTACCCTGATTTCGGACTTCCATAGACACATAGTCATACTACCAATGGAATTCCGAGGGGGTCTATCCAGAGCGAAGCTGTTTCCCGTACCATCGGTGAAACACAACCTCCTATTACACTTGCATGAGTATCATATACCCAAATATACGAGAACTATGTCGTTGTGCCCTCACAACGCGCACAAGTGTAATACTAGTCTTTTACGCATTTATCGATGTCCAATCTCGACAATGCTCTAACTAGGGATATTTAATGATTCTGCCTTCATGGACTGATACTGTCTCATATCATTCTCAATCCAGGCACTAATCATAAGGACCTCTCATCATTTATACATCTAGGTGATCTAATCACAAATGATAAGAGTGCAATCTCCTTTGTCGCATAGTTAATTTGTACAACAACATCGTGATCTGTACAAATTGTGACGCTATGGGTCATAATTGTCCAACATGGTTGATGGTGATTCCAAGCTCACAAGTGGGTTTCCCTATCACCTTAGGATGGCTCTTATGTGTGCTAGCACTAAAGAATTTTGCTACTAAATTCCTTATCTTCTCCTTGTGTCTCACGGTGAAACCAGAAACAGAAGGTAAAATTTCAGCCCATTGGGCGTGAGATAAAGAGAAGAAAGATAAGAGAGAGAGAGAGTTGTGTGTGTAGTGTATCTAATACACTTAAAAGAAAATCAAATACCAAAAAATCAAATAAAGGTAAATGTCTTTCATTCTTACACATTTGAGTGTCCAACACTCTTTCACCAACCAACTACTTCCATCACCAAAAGGTGATAAAGTTGACTAGTTGAAGTGACGCTTGATTTGACGCTTGATGTGACTTGCGTACCGCACTCGAATTCGAAATGCGAATGAGCTCGCAAACACTCCCGGGCTCGGGTTCGCTAATTCCAAATTAACAATTTTCCGTTGCGACGTAATTAAATGATTACGCCTAGCGAAATCACTATTCACATCGCTAACGAATTAATTCTAAATTAACTCGTTCGCCCGAATTAAAATCTAATTTCAATTTCGCGTCGAAATCCAATTTCCTATAGTATATCGAATATATTACTTTATCGATTAATTCCAAATTAATCGTTATCTATCTTTAAATGATATTTTATGCCAGATAAAATATCTCCGCAATTAATCCCAGATTAATTTTCTCTCTCATCTATTTAATCACAAATTAATTAAAGTGCGAGTCATACGTCATCAGTGAATCTTCGGGAAGCGACCCATGAGATCCCCGGATATGTTGGCAGTAAATTCGGTCGTCGGACTATCCGAACACGTAAGTACCTAGTACTACGTTTGTACCGATTTACAAGACAAGGTTGGCTTCTAGCAAAGCGCCATGCCTACCCAATTCTCCAGAAACATGCTTACAGGAATAAGCGATCTATATTAGGCGTAGTATACATAGTATTGCGTATCTTGATCCAGTATCGGATGTCACATGCTAGGCCTGGGGCTGGAATTGTGTCTGCCCCATACGAAGCACATATCGGATCTCTGGTAACTAGTCTCTATAATCGGATATACATGACCTAGTCATAATATCCCGATAGCTGCAGTATATAAGAGAACCAGTCCTGTATCCTACGTGACCATCATCTCCACTATGACTGGAGTGATACTTCCGTCTTGACATCACACCCAACACACTACGATTCTCAAAATACCCAACAGAGGCGTACACAAAAACTGTTAAAGCCCTGGACGACTAAAACCAAAGTATATTGATTGTCGCAAGTATTAGCGGTACAAGTCTCAGGTTATGACCAAATACACCTACCCTGATTTCGGACTTCCATAGACACATAGTCATACTACCAATGGAATTCCGAGGGGGTCTATCCAGAGCGAAGTTGTTTCCCATACCATCGGTAAAACACAACCTTCTATTACACTTGCATGAGCATCCTATACCCAAATATATGAGAACTATGTCGTTGTGTCCTCACAACGCGCACAAGTATAATACTAGTCTTTGACGCATTATCGATGTCCAATCTCGATAATACTCTGACTAGGGATATTTAATGATTTATCCTTCGTGGATTGATAATATCTCATATCATCTCAATCCAGGAACAAATCATAAGGACCTTTCATCATTTATACATCTTGGTGATCTAATTGCAAATGATAAAAGAGCAATCTCATTTGTCACATAGTTAATTTGTGCAATAACACCATGATCTGTATAAATAGTGACGCTATGGGTCATAATTGTCCAACATAACTGCCAATGATGCCAAAGATTCTTACTGAGAAAGATTTCCAGATTAGAGATATAGAATCAACCAGCAGGATACAAGTAAAGCATGTGCTTTTTTGTCTTGGGCAGAACAATTGTACATACGAATAACATGAGAGAAGCTCTACAATTTGATTTCATTCTCAAATCTTGAGGTAAACAAGCATTTTGTCTTGTGTTTTAAGAGTAATTAATTTTCTAAAGTAATTTAAGGCCTAGCTATTTTAATATTGTTTTTGAGGTACCAAAAAATATGATGTGTTCATGCAATTTCATTGCGGGAAAAAAGGTAATGGTGGTATGTCGTTTGACAGTAAAGGCCATTTATTAAGGCTGACGAAGTCAATGACCCGCCTCTCTCAATTATTTGCTTGTCAATCTTAGAATCTCAGGTAATTGCAGGAAAAGCAGCAATCCAATAAAATAATTATCAGAGAACCACACAATATCTCCGAACACCGGGGCATTTTTCTATCCGTCGCTGTGTCTCCTTTCAGGCTCAGGCTTCAGCCATGTCAATGGCCGCTGTTCGCTTCCTCCTCCTAATTCCTTTCATCCTGTCTCTATCCAAACTCACCTCCTCCTTATCCGAAAAAGAGGCTCTCCTTCAACTCAAGGACTCTTTGGAGCATAATGGAGGCTTGGATTCTTGGGTTCCAAATCTAATCTCCAATCCTTGTGCAGACAAATGGAAGGGCGTAATGTGTATAAATGGAGCTGTTTCAAGCCTCTTCTTACAGAACATGTCTCTCTCCGGAACCATCAATGCTGATGCATTAAGTGAGATTCCTGGACTTTCAAGTATCGCATTTCAGAACAATTTCTTCACAGGTCCAATCCCTGAATTCAATAAACTCGGTGCCTTGAACGCTCTCTACTTGTCTGAAAACAAATTTTCTGAGGAAATATCAGACGATTTTTTTTCCACCATGGTACCTCTGCAGAAAATTTGGATTGATAACAACAACATCACTGGAAAAATACCCGACTCTTTAATGAATCTGCCCAATCTCGCAGAATTACATCTCCAAGCCAATAAATTCTCAGGGCCAATCCCAGAACCAAAAGATCCCACATCTGTAATTTCGCTGGACCTCTCACGTAACAACCTGGAAGGAGAAATTCCTGAGAGCTTATCCAAATACAGTCCGGAATCATTTGGTGAAAATGATAAACTTTGTGGTAAGCCGTTGATCAAACAGTGCGAAAAAATTACAACACCGCCAACGCTAAATGGACAGCCTATAGCACCACCCATTGAACCACCAAAGCCATATAGTCCCGGTGGCGCTGGCAAGGAATACAAGTTGGTGATAGCTGTGGTTCTAATTGTTTTGCTAATAATGTTGATAATGGCAGCAGTCATATTTGCAAAGCGTAAGGACTGTGCTTCTTTTAGCGTGTTAGAAAAGAATCATGATCAGCTTGATCAAAGTAACAGAGTAGTGGAAGTTCACGTACCCACCACAAGCAATAGCCGAAAAAGCAACTTGAATCGGAGATCATCCAAAAGTAGGAGGAGTACTAGTGGGGGAATGGGTGACTTAGTTATGATAAATGACGAGAGAGGTCAGTTCGGGTTAGCGGATTTGATGAAGGCAGCTGCTGAGGCGATAGGAAACGGCGCCTTGGGCTCGTCATACAAGGCTGCAATGGCCAATGGATTAACCGTGGTAATGAAAAGGATTAAAAAGATGAATAAATTGGGAAAGGATACTTTTGATGCTGAAATGAGAAGACTTGGAAGAATCAAGCACCCTAATATTTTACCACCTTTGGCTTATCATTATCGGAGAGAAGAAAAGCTTTTTGTTTCTGAATACATGCCTAAAGGCAGCCTTTTATACCTCCTTCATGGTATGTGATTTTTTAGAATTAGACTGTTGGATTTCAATTAGTAACATAAGAATTTATTGAAGTTATTAATATTATTCAGGTGATCGAGGGACTTCTCATGCTGAGCTGAGCTGGGCTACTCGTTTAAAGATAATCAAAGGAATCGCGAGTGGAATGGGATTCATTCATTCAGAATTTGCATTCTATGAACTCCCACATGGGAATCTCAAGTCTAGCAATGTTCTTTTGAACCAAAACTACGTGCCATTACTCTGTGACTATGCATTTCATCCGTTAACAAATCCTAGCCACGCTGCAGAAACAATGTTTGCTTATAAATCCCCAGAGTACATTCAGTTAAAGCAAATTTCATCAAAATCAGATGTTTATTGTCTCGGAATTCTGATACTTGAAACCATCACCGGAAAGTTCCCATCTCAGTATCTGAACAATGACAAAGGGGGAATTGATGTTGTAGAGTTTGTGCGTTCAATAATCCGTGATCCGGAAAGAGAGACAAAATTGATTGATCCCGATATATTGGCTAATGCAGGAAAATCAGTTGGTAAGATGATGCAATTGCTTAAAATTGGGATTGATTGCACTGAGACTGAAACTGAGAAGCGGCTAAACATGGGGGAAGCTATTAAGAGGATAGAGGAAATACTCGATTAAAGGGCTTTTTGAGTGTTATATCATCATCCGTATAGATCAAATGTTGCTAATGGGTTATATATATATATATATATATAAATATATATATATATACACACCTTTTCTTTTTTGCATCAAAGATGCATGCAAAGGTTGGATTTGCTTTTTGGCATTAGTTAATGTACTGTTGTTGATTATCTTTAATCTTTCATAGTTTTTAAATATCTGTTACTTAGTGGTATTTTTTTTAAAAAAAATAAAAAAATACTGTTACCAAGTGTACATAAATTAAAATGTGTTTATTATTTATTCTTTAATTCAGTACCAGTTGTTGACGGTGATTTTCGTCCCAATGGCAGTTTCGAGATAACCCTCCCGAGACAATCCTCCTTCAACCTTGAATTTTTTGGTTATGGGAGACCAAAAGTAAATGTAACAAAAAGGCAAAGAAAACACAAAAATCGACAAGAGAGTTTAACGTGGTTCGGCGGAGCAAGTTCGGCCTACGTCAACGAGCATAAAGTGGGGTGTTGTTTTTATTACGAAAACTAGCTCGGCCGACCTGTTTTCAAGGAAACCGAGTTGTTTGCCTTTTAAGTTTTTACAAGTAGTGCTCCCTCTTTTTGTTACAAATTTCGTTATCCTCTACAAATGAATCTAACTTCTCTTTATATACTCAGAGAATTACAACACTGTTCCCACGCCTTAATAACATCATCCACGTGACCCTCTGGTTGATTGACGGGTTCTCTGCCCCAAAACTGTCTTCGTCGAAAGCAAACCTGCCACCTGACTGCTTGTCAAATCACACTGTTTTTAGGCACTGCCACAGACAATAATAATGGTGCCAGCCTGGAAAGAGCTTTCAAATAATGGTATGTGCCAGAGGGAAAGGTCTAAACTACCCCAGTAACGCGTCGGTCTTCCAGAGGTCGGAAAGATGATCTGCCAAACTACCCAAACTGTTCCCGTCCTGACACAAAATATCTGAGCTCATCAACTTATTCCAGAAGGTCAGGTAAAACCAAACCGAGCCACTGGTCTGATGTGGTCGGCCTCGGCTCTGAGGTTATCGGTCTCTGAAATCTACACCGTGTTATGTCCCCTGGTTAGCCAGACCCGGGAAACTGTGTCCAGACTCTCTTCCCCGCTGAGGAACAAACCAAACCCTCTGAACATCTGATTTTCCAAAAAGGGAGGGAATTCACTCTCTGCCCTTGCTGAACTGTTCAATTACCTTAGTTGCAAAAATCCCCATCAACATTTATCCCCTAGTTATCAGTTCCAACGAGTGTACAAGTTGGTATCGTGAACTACAAAATTGGAATTGTGCTGATCAGCCAGTGGGTGGTCGGCCTTAGGAACCATGTAGAAAGCTACCATGGCGCCGAATCAGGTCGTCCCCCGTATCTTCATGTGCTTCGTCTGTTGGACAGTTATGACCCATAGCATCACTATTTGTACATATCATGGTGTTGTTGTACAAATTAACTATGTGACAAAGGAAATTGCTCTTCTGTCATTTTTTAATTAGATTACCAAGAAATACAAATCATAGAAGGTCCATATGATTAGTTCCGGATTGAGATGATATGAGACAGTATCAATCCACAAGAGTTTAATCATTAAATATCGCTAGTCGTAGTATTATCGAGACAGAACATTGATAATGCGGAATAGACTAGTATTGCACTTGTGCGCATTGTGGGAGCATAACGACATAGTTCTCATATATTTGGGTATAGGATACTCATGCAAGTGTAATAGGAGGTTCTGTTTACCGATGGTACGGAAACAGCTTCGCTCTGGATAGAGCCCTCAGAATTCCATTGGTAGTATGACTATGTGTTTATGGAAGTCCGAATCAGGGTAGGTCTATTTGGTCTTAACATAAGACTTGCACCGCTAATACTTGCGACAATCAATATACTTTGGTTTTGGTCGTCCAGGGCTTTAACAGGTTCTGTGTACGCCTCTTCTGGGTAAATACAAGTTACATTAGTTTCATTTCATTTTAATTTCATTTGCCAAGTTGATAAAATGATCATTACATTTTAATGACAATTTCAACTTAGTCAACAATGGCTACATGAAAAATATAACCATTATATTCAATTAGGGTCATGGCCGAAAATTTGAGAAAAATAAAGAAAAATGATATTTATATTTTAAACTCTTTAAACAAATATCAAAGAAGTCAAATCCAATTTGACTACCATTTCATCTACTTTAAAGTCAACAATAAACACTTATAATCATTTCCTAACTTTATCATTTGGTAAGATATTTATATTTTAATTATATTAATCATTTAACAATTAAATACTTAATTAATTAATTAAACACAAATATCTCAAATACATATATTAATGATATATGTCAAATACCTTTATTTGACAATTTATTAATGTGTATTTAATAATATCATATATTAAATACAAATACACATTAATTAGGAAATGACGGTTCGGCCCGTTCGCATGTATTTTTCGTTTAACGTTTAAACGATTTATAAATAATCATCATTATTCATAAAAGTATTATTCATAAAAGTTGCCCTAGGAACCATGTAGAAAGCTACCATGGCGCCGAATCAGGTCGTCCCCCGTATCTTCATGTGCTTCGTCTGTTGGACAGTTATGACCCATAGCATCACTATTTGTACATATCATGGTGTTGTTGTACAAATTAACTATGTGACAAAGGAAATTGCTCTTCTGTCATTTGTAATTAGATTACCAAGAAATACAAATCATAGAAGGTCCATATGATTAGTTCCGGATTGAGATGATATGAGACAGTATCAATCCACAAGAGTTTAATCATTAAATATCGCTAGTCATAGTATTATCGAGATAGAACATTGATAATGCGGAATAGACTAGTATTGCACTTGTGCGCATTGTGGGAGCATAACGACATAGTTCTCATATATTTGGGTATAGGATACTCATGCAAGTGTAATAGGAGGTTCTGTTTACCGATGGTACGGAAACAGCTTCGCTCTGGATAGAGCCCTCAGAATTCCATTGGTAGTATGACTATGTGTTTATGGAAGTCCGAATCAGGGTAGGTCTATTTGGTCTTAACATAAGACTTGCACCGCTAATACTTGCGACAATCAATATACTTTGGTTTTGGTCGTCCAGGGCTTTAACAGGTTCTGTGTACGCCTCTTCTGGGTAAATACAAGTTACATTAGTTCATTTCATTTTAATTTCATTTGCCAAGTTGATAAAATGATCATTACATTTTAATGACAATTTCAACTTAGTCAACAATGGCTACATGAAAAATATAACCATTATATTCAATTAGGGTCATGGCCGAAAATTTGAGAAAAATAAAGAAAAATGATATTTATATTTTAAACTCTTTAAACAAATATCAAAGAAGTCAAATCCAATTTGACTACCATTTCATCTACTTTAAAGTCAACAATAAACACTTATAATCATTTCCTAACTTTATCATTTGGTAAGATATTTATATTTTAATTATATAATCATTTAACAATTAAATACTTAATTAATTAATTAAACACAAATATCTCAAATACATATATTAATGATATATGTCAAATACCTTTATTTGACAATTTATTAATGTGTATTTAATAATATCATATATTAAATACAAATACACATTAATTAGGAAATGACGGTTCGGCCCGTTCGCATGTATTTTTCGTTTAACGTTTAAACGATTTATAAATAATCATCATTATTCATAAAAGTTGCCCTAGTGCTCTACGAGTATGTTTCATTATTGAGACTCTCTAGATTCAGGTATATCCGTCACGAAATCCAATTTCGTGTCCATAATTTATCCACCCGTAAATTATGACGATCACAGATAAACTAGCTGAATCATACAGGTCGAGGTCATTGCATACGTATAATCCCTCCGTCACAAGTATCCAGATAATCCCAGAGATATAGATGTAAACGTCAAATCTCTATAGGTATTATCTCGTCGACGTATCTATTAGCAGTCTCTAAATAACACTCGGAACTTACTTTCGAAGTATACTATGGCCACAGATTTAACAGACTGCTAATTATATATGGACTACATATGCTCTGTACACAGAACTGACGGATCCTATCTTGACACACACAGGATATCATGATGATCGATCCACACCCAACGAACAGGCGGAGGTCTGATCTAAATAGATCGGTGACGTGACTGCCATCTAAGTGTGGAGGATGTCTCATAAATCCGCAGTGGTATCTCAAGTCGAAGGACCACTATGCTACTCAACCCGAGAAGATTCTTATTGACGTTGGTGTACCATCCATTAAGAATATTCGGCGAGTCGTTCAGTGTTTATCCACTATAAACACCTACACGTCTATACAAGTCTCCCAGACTCATGGTTCATTAGGATAAACCATCGGACCAAGTCTCGATATACGACATGTACTGGTCTTAACAGATTTGACTAACCGACCCGTGTTAGTGAATCTTGACCAGGAACTATATTTGATAATATATATTTAGTAGTGACACTTCCCAATGTCAATTACAAACCAACTTTGTAACTGTGTACTGTATTATATATTATCGGGCATTTGTCTAATATATACATATCACTAAACCACATTTAGTTTCAATCTAATCGTAATCAGATCGAATACGTATATAAAAACAAGAGGTGCAACAATAAATAAGTAATATTATGGAATAAGGGGAAGTTCGTATTCATGAATCAGACATAAATACAGTCTGGATTGGCGCTCTGAGCACCAACCCCAACAACTTTTGCTTCCCTTTGCTCTCGGCAGTAAACCAAAACCAGAAGAAAAAATTCAGCCCTAGGCGTGAATGAGAGGGAGAGAAAAGAGAGGAGAGAGAGATAAAATGTGTTGTTTAATTTTGGTAATTGATTTTCCAAAATCATATACCAAATTTTGGCTTTAAAAAGTCAAACCAATTAAAGCTTTCAACCACCACCATCAACTCCCATCAATCAATGAATAGTGACTGGTGTCAATCACTCAAAGTGAAAGACATCCATCACTTGATTGACGAATGATGTGACACTAGATGCGACTAGCGATTTGACGCTAGATTTGACTTGCGTGCCGCACTCGAATTCGAAATGCGAATGCGCTCGCAAACAATCCCGGGCTCGGGTTCACTAATTCCAAATTAACGAATTTTTCGTTGCGTCGTAATTAAATGATTATGTCTAGCGAAATCACTATTCACGTCGCTAACGAATTAATTCTAAATTAACTCGTTCGCCCGAATTAAAATCTAATTTTAATTCCGCGTCGAAATCCAATTTCGTTTAATATATCGAATATATTAATTTATCGATTAATTCAAAATTAATCGTTCTCTCTCTTTATATGATATTTTATCCCAGATAAAATATCTCCGCAATTAATCCCAGATTAATTTTCTCTCTCATCTAATTAATCCCAGATTAATTAAAGTGTGAGTCATACGTCATCTGTAAATCTTCGGAAAGCGATCCATGAGATCCCCGGATATGTTGGCAGTAAATACGGTTGTCGGATTATCCGAACACGTAAGTACCTAGTACTACGTTTGTACCGATTTACAAGACAAGGTTGGCTTCTAGCAAAGCGCCATGCTTTCCCAATTCTCCAGAAATATCCTTATAGGAATATAAGGATCTATATCAGGCGTAGTATACGTAGTATTGCGTATTTCGATCATGTATCGGATGATCACATGCAAGGCCTGGGGCTGGTACAGTGTCTACCCCGTACGAAGAATATATCGGATCACGAGCAACTAGTCTCTTTATTATCGGATAATCATGACCAAGTAATATTATCCTGATGGTTGCAACCCTTTAGAGAACCAGTTATGTATCACTGCGCGATCATCATCTCCATATGACTGGAGTGATACTTTCGTCTTGACATCACACCCAACACACTACGATTCTCAATATACCCAGCAGAGGGGTACACAGAACCTGCTAAAGCCCTGGACGACCAAAACCAAAGTATATTGATTGTCGCAAGTATTAGTGGTGCAAGTCTCAGATTAAGACCAAATACACCCACCCTGATTCGGACTTCCATAGACACATAGTCATACTACCAATGGAATTCTGAGGGGTCTATCCAGAGCGAAGCTGTTTCCGTACCATCGATAAACACAACCTCCTATTACACTTGCATGAGTATCCTATACCCAAATATATGAGAACTATGTCGTTATGCTCCCACAACGCGCACAAGTGCAATACTAGTCTATTACGCATTATCGATGTTCTGTCTCGATAATACTACGACTAGCGATTGATTAAACTCTTGTGGATTGATACTGTCTCATATCATCTAAATCCGGAACTAATCATATAGACCTTCTATCATTTGTATTTCTTGGTAATCTAATTACAAATGATAGAAGAGCAATTTCCTTTGTCACATAGTTAATTTGTACAACAACACCATGATCTGTACAAATTGTGATGCTATGGGTCATAACTGTCCAACAGACGAAGCACATGAAGATACGGGGGACGACCTGATTCGGTGCCATGGTAGCTTTCTACATGGTTCCTAAGGCCGACCACCCACTGGCTGATCAGCACAATTCCAATTTTGTAGTTCACGATACCAACTTGTACACTCGTTGGAACTGAGAACTAGGGGATAAATGTTGATGGGGATTTCTGCAACTAAGGTAATTGAACAGTTCAGCAAGGGCAGAGAGTGAATTCCCTCCCTTTTTGGAAAATCAGATGTTCAGAGGGTTTGGTTTGTTCCTCAGCGGGGAAGAGAGTCTGGACACAATTTCCCGGGTTTGGCTAACCAGGGGACACAACACGGTGTAGATTTCAGAGACCGATAACCTCAGAGCCGAGGCCGACCACATCAGACCAGTGGCTTGGTTTGGTTTTACCTGACCTTCTGGAATTAGTTGATGAGCTCAGATATTTTGTGTCAGGACGGGAACAGTTTGGGTAGTTCGGCAGATCATCTTTCCGACCTCTGGAAGACCGACGCGTGACTGGGGTAGTTTAGACCTTTCCCTCTGGCACATACCATTATTTGAAAGTTCTTTCCAGGCTGGCACCATTATTATTGTGTGTGGCAGTGCCTAAAACAGTGTGATTTGACAAGCCGTCAGGTGGGCAGGTTTGCTTTCGACGAAGACAGTTTTGGGGTAGAGAACCCGTCAATCAACCAGAGGGTCACGTGGATGATGTTATTAAGGCGTGGGAACAGTGTTGTAATTCTCTGAGTATATAAAGAGAAGTTAGATTCATTTGTAGGGGATAACAAAATTTGTAACAAAAAGAGGGAGCACTACTTGTAAGAACTTGAAAGGCAAACAACTCGGTTTCCTTGAAAACAGGTCGGTCGAGCTAGTTTTCGTAATAAAAACAACACCCCACTTTATGCTCGTTGACGTAGGCTGAACTTGCTCCGCCGAACCACGTTAAACTCTCTTGTCGATTTTTATGTTTTCTTTGCCTTTTTGCTACATTTACTTTTGGTCTCCGCATTAAAATGTAATGATCATTTTATCAACTTGGCAAATGAAATTCAAATGAAATGAGACTAATGTAACTTGTATTTTCCCAGAAGAGGCGTACACAGAACCTGTTAAAGCCCTGGACGACCAAAACCAAAGTATATTGATTGTCGCAAGTATTAGCGGTGCAAGTCTCAGGTTAAGACCAAATACACCTACCC
>SKCR01046084.1:0-104194 GCA_019454045.1 Zanthoxylum bungeanum | reverse complement strand
CTCACTTTAGGCGTCGCGACGCTAAGGTTCTTAAAGTCACGATGCTGATAAATTATAAAATTGCTCTTTTGTCATTTTTTCTCTATTTTTTGCCCCAAATTACTTCCAATGCTTCCCAAAATTTATTTATCTGTAAAACAACACAAAACACATCAAATGTTCACAAAACCCGATAAACTATACAAAATATTAGGTTAAATGCGTGAGAAATAATGATATAAATACCACTCATCACACCCCCAAACCTAATATTTTGCTAGTCCTCGAGTAAAACATAAAATAACAAAAAAAAAATTAACTAAGCCACTTTCGAAGGGATCACAGTTGCATTTAGCGTATGCAACAAGCCTTTAAACCCCTAGGTGTCCCTAGTGGACGAGTTGTATTCTCGTGAGGGCTTACAGCAATGATACCCACAAACATTTTATAAAAGTAAAAATGAAGTAAAACTAATGCACACAAAAGCAAAAAGACAAGAGAAAAGAGAAGTTAGTGACTAATCATGTGAAACTTCTACTCCAAGTTACTAGTTGTTTTGTTTCTTTCTAAATTACCGAATAAGTAAACTCTCCGATTATTTTTACCATTCTCCATATACACAGCCAACAAAATATTAATCAACTCATTTTTACCCACAACAGTCACAAGTGCAGTTGATAAGAGAGTAATATTTTTGTCCTAAAGTTCTATCAGATTTCACACATTTTTATAGTAATGGAATAATTTTTCGAATTTTTCGAATTTTTTTCTTTCTTTTTTCTCTATTTTTTATTATATACAATATCTTCCATCTATGTAGCGAGATTTGGGTCGGTGGCTCCCAAACCAGTTGGCTTTAGGGCACCAGGTGTTGAGACACCCTTACGGACTTAATTACTCAGACTTCAGATATATATATTTATTCGGCAACATCTTTGATCCATGTAACGAGCTTTGGGCCAGTGACTCCCAAACCAGTTGGCTTTAGGGCACTAGGTTTTAAGATACCCTTACAGACTTAATAACTCGGATCTCAGACTTTTTTTTACTCCATCACTTTTTTAGATGTTTTCTCCAATTAAACTAGAGCATTGAATATTACAAACTTTTCAATTACAACTCATGTCCGTAAGTTACTATGCATATTGATAATACCTGCCAACTGAACATATGAAGGTCCATTTGAGTCAGTTTTATGGAGAATTTATGTACATCCCAGATTTTTTGGGACTGTTTTAGAAGATTCCTGGACGAATGTTTTAGTCTCGGAGCATGAAGATGATGAAGAATAAGAGTTTAAGTGATGTTACATGAGTTGGAATAATTGATTTTGAATATTCGTCGCGTTGGAAAACGCGACGGATAAAAGTCAGTTACGCGATTTTTGTAATACGAGTAAAGTTTACAGTTTTGGCCATAGAATTTGCAAATGAACTCCGATCGAGCTGAGTTTTGGACCATCAAACTCGTTTTTCCCAGACAACCAACTTTCGTGTTGAACATTTTTCGAGAATCGTATCAAAAGGGCTCCGAAATTGCGATATTCTAGAAGGTTCTAGAATAGGGGCCGATTTGTAATTTTCGCGGGGACTAAATTGATATTTTCCAGCCTAGTATATAAAGCCTTAAGGTTTTAATAAATTGTAAAAATGGCAAACCCTTTATTCTTCTCCACCCGACCCCCTCCCCCCAAAATTCGCCCTTGGTCGCGCCGGCCACTTCCCGGCCACCGCCGGCCAGCGCGACGGTCAGGAAAGGAGCGCCCAGCCACCCTGCGTTTGTGGGTGGCCGACGACGACCCTGGATCGCCGGCGAACGGCAGAAAATGAAGGAGAAGTGTTGCGCAATGGGTTGTCCTATCCTGGCTCGTCGGGTCATTTCACGAGCCGTGCCACCTACCAAATTGAAGCCCTCGACGAGTGCTACGAGTGTGCGGAGTCGATTTCACCGAACAACGGTCGATTGCACGCGAAATAAGGAAGAAAGCCGTGGTGAACAGTAAATCCATGTCGAACGGTAGCTCCGATCGGAGTTCTGTCGACACCAGCACATTTGTATGGCTGGTAGGAGTCCGAATATGGCCTCAGAATTTCGGTACGACTCTCCGTTTAGAATTTGATATTTCAAAGTGTATCGATTTATATTCGGATGTTTCCGGTAGTTTCGTAGTCTAGCGAATTACCTTGAAATGAATTGGATATGATTAACGATAAATGTGGTAGAATCCGGGGAGAAACAGATTAGATTTGATCGATCCAGTTGTGTTTGCGAGATTCCGGTAAAACGGAGTTTCTCGCGCGATTGAGCGTAGATGATCGTAAATATAGTTATGATGTAATTATGGTATTGCGAGGGTAATTAGGTGATTTTGGGTTAGTTCGGAGGTTTCGAGATCCTCCAGTAGCGTTTGCGAAAACTTTTCCGCAAGATTTGCCGCACATGTGTAAAATGAGAATAAGACCCATTTAACTAATCTAGAATAGCAAGTAAGTATGTATTAGAGTAATGGAGTTTAGATCGTAGTATCAGGGATGATTCAGGTGTTCCGGGGAAGCCCGTAGTTGTTTTAGATAAGTTGGAAGTTTCCGCAAATAGCGGTACTAACCTTGCGTTATACTTGTTTGACAGATCGGACCCGGATCGCGGGCGTCCGCTTAGCCATGTAAGTAACTCATGCTTCTAATATTTAAAAGATTTAGTAGTGTTTGGAATTAATTTTGTACTAGAATTGTGTATAGTATACACATGAAACAGTATATATTTATATATATAAGATGAGTGTGGAAGAAAGAAGCAAGTGTAACTAGATACACTTATAGATAAAAGTAAGTGATTATAAGCAAAGATATGAGTAAGAAATGAGTATGAGCATATAGAAGTATAGAGACGTACATGTAATTATATTTAGATAAGAACAAATAAATAAGGTCATAAATATAATCTAATAAGACTTGGGTATGAGGGATGTAGAAACTACACCCTAGGGAATGAGATTAAGTTATAAATGAGATAAACATATATGAACTAGTATTATGAAGAAAAATTTGTAATTATGCATTACATAAGAATATTAGCAACATGAGTAAAGATACAAGTATGTAAGGTGATAAGAGCATAAATGAGTAGTTTATGCATAGCATGAGAAAGTATAACAGGTTATGACATGAGATTCTTGAGTACAAGTAGATAGTTAGAAAATAGCGAACCAGTTTAAGAACTAAGATATTGGAACTCCTTTACGTTGATGTTTGATGTAGTAGAAGAACTTTGATTGTGTGTGTACGAATTTAATTTATGCAATGTATGATTGTGAACCACCAGCACGGTAAGTTAAAGAGGTAAGTTAAGTTATGATGGTTGGATGTGTGCATATATATAGATAAATATAGCATGTTTTGGTTTGAACAAGCATTCTGTTGATGTTTAAGCATATAAGGAATAGAATGCATAGCTCATTACTTTGTGCATACGCATAAACACGTGCATGATCATATCCATATACATACATGATAAAACGAGAAAGGTTTTGAAATTCAAACGGTTTTACAGAAAAGTAACAGAAATTTTTAAAAGAGATATTTTTAGCAAAGTTTATTCAGTTTTGAAATCCATGATATTGTTTTATGGTTTTCGGGGCATGAGGTAAAACCTCACCCCAGTATGTAACTTGAGATATAGTTGAAATTGACGAGAGACATGTGCACATGTGGGGCCATGATGGCGGCTTAGGATCGTGTACCTGGTCCCTAGTGGTGGCTACTCCCAGTTGAGTTATGGTCCTGGGTGTAGAGCTCTACGTTGCAGTTGAGTATTTATCCTGGACGTAGGGCACCACCAGCCTTAGAGATGCCGCAGTTGAGTTATGGTCCTGGGCATCGAGTACACCCAGTTGAGTTATGGTCCTGGGTGTATAGCAGTTTCAGATTTAGATTTTCAGTACACAGTTTTCAGATTTTCAGTACCTAGATTTCAGAAAACAGATTACAGTATACGGTTTTCAAAAACAGAGTTTTTTAAACAGCTTTTCAGACTTCAGTTTTAGTTACAGATTTCAGAAAGAGCTTCTTAGAAAGGAAGGTTTTCAGAAATATTGGTTTCATAAAAGATTCAGATTTTTTTAAAAAATAGAAATTAATTTTCGAGTAACGTTTTTAATAAAGAGTTCTTCAGAAAATGTTTTCACAAAACAAGTTCTAAAAGCACAGCATGTTGAAGTAAAGTTTGATTTACAATTGTTGCATATAAGTCATGTAATCTAGTAAGTCATTGGAGATACATATATTTAATGTCAATGTGTTGTAACATGAGTACATGTAGATGCATATAGATACCATTGATACATGATATCATTACAAGGTTTACTTGTATTTATAGATGATGAAAGGAATGAAATGTAGAGTTTTGTAAGAGATTTTCCTTGTGGATTTGAATACGTAATTATATAATTACATTCATACATGTCAACATGATCTAAGTAAAGTGATAAATATTTGAAAGGAAGAATATTGATTATTCCGATTTGATGATATTTCAAGATAATGAAAGAGAGAAAGTTATAGTAAAGAAATGAATCAGACTTGTAATGATTATATGAAGGAAGTAGAAATCAGTGTAGCGCAGTATGAACATGATGAATCTTTATGTAATTAAACTAGAAAAGTATTAATAATGACATGGCTGTCAGTAATATAAAAACTTAATGTATTGGTGCATATGTAGTAAGACGTTTAATTTATAAACGTCAAACATAATGTAAGTATGTAAGTGATCAGATAAAGGACTATAAGCATGTAATATGTTTGAGAAATAGAGAAACGCCAGAGTAAGTAAGTAAGCACTAAAATGTCAAAATAGTGTAGCGGGCGAGTGAAAAATGTTAGAAATGGATCTTAACCTGTTAGATTATGAAGTAGTATATGATGAGTTATGTGGATTTGATAGAACTTAATATATATAGGTGTATGTTCAGATGAAAAGTTTAATATTAAGTAATACGAGAATGAAATGGATATAGGTTATAAAGTTAAATTAGGTTTGTTGATGTTTGCATGTTTACTTACTGAGTCACCACGACTCACATCATTTCAGTTTGTTAGTTTTGCAGGTAAGTAGCAGTCTTTTAGAACCAGCAGTAGTTCGGTGAAGACTTTGAAGACGGTGGATCGCCCCAATTACAGTCGAGAGAGTGTTGAGTCCTGGGTCGAGTTATGGGTCCTCACGGCCCTTGTCGTTGTATCTGTATTTGTATTTAATGTGTATAAACCATGTAATAGTATAGTTTATTTTGAGTTCTGGCCGGAGGCCAGGTAGTTGCATTTGTTCTTTGAGTTCAGGCATGAGGCCTTGTTGAGTAATGCATTGATGTTGAGTTACCAGCCTGAGGCCGAGATTGTTGTGTTCGTGTTTTTGTTGTATGGATGCTGGCTATAGGCCAGGTTGCATGATGTTACGAATACATCATGCCGAAATTTAGTTAGATCCAGAGGCTTATGGAGATGGGTTTAGCCTGTCTCCTGCCGGTAGCATCCGGGCCTAGGTGGGATGTTACAATTTACAAATTAAATAATTTAAAAGGAAATAAATAAAATTAACTTATTTCGAAAATAGGCTTGAGATACGTTATCAGGAGTGGAAACTCCTTACTCAGCTATTCTCCGCCAATTTCACCTTTTTAGTCAAAATAAAAACACAAAAACGCAAAATAATTTTGTAATTTTTGAAAAATTTTCAATTTTTTTTGTATTTTTCGAAAAATTTTGGACTAAAAATAAAAACAATAGACAAACTAAAAAACAGATATTAATTAACTAATTCCCTCCCCCAAACCTAAATGAGACATTGTCCACAATGTCATAAACAGTAGAAGAAGAGTTTAGAAATTAGTACCTGGTCAGCTGCACATGCAATAAAAATTACAGGTTCAGATCCAGATTTATCTTACGTTTTTTACCACGATCATCTTCAGACCATTTAATCTTGGAAATGACAGGGTGGGTGACACTGTGTCTAAAGGCTAAGATTTGGTCAAGTAAATTATCGGCAGATCTGGCAGTGAAGATGAGTTCCTCTACAGGCTTTGACACGAAACCATTTCTCATAGCGTCACCAAGATATATGCAAAGAAAGTCATAAAATCCATCAGCGTTAAGCAACCCAAGCGGTTTCTGGTGTATGTTCAGGTTCGCCCAAGATAGTACTGTAACAATTTCCTCCAATGTGCCCAAGCTTCATGGCAAAGCAATAAATGCATCAGCCCTGTTAATCATCTCTACCAATCTCTCGGACATATTCTGCACGATCAATTCCTCTCCGTTTGATGGTCCAATGAGATTTGCCTCTGCCAAAGGTTTTGGGATAATTCCCAAAACTGGACTGCCTCCTTCCTGTACGGCCTTTGAAATGATCCCCATTAGTCCAAGATTACCACCGCCATATACTAGATGCATATTTCTCTCTGCTGTGACTCCCCCCAATTCATTTGCAGCCTTAATGAATTCTGGTTTATTACCAGAATTGGATCCACAGAAAACACAAATTCACTTGAATCTCTGCTGTGAAGTTGCTTCCATTTTCTCTCTCTTATTTGGATGTATATCTGGATGTGTCAAAGAGAGAAATGTAGAGCTGAATTTATAGAGCCTGAAAATGAGTGAGTAATGATTGCTCTAGTATCTGTCAAATGACAATTATTAGATGAACGTTAAAATAAATTGTGAAAGTCAAAAAGTATAGATCTTGTCGGCGAAAATAAAATAAAATAACAAAAGAAAAGCAAATCAAAACAATAATTAAGACAACGGAATTGTGTACGCAATACGCCACTCGCTTAGTATAAATTCATCAGGATGCGTCTCAAGAATCCATTACTTACTCAACCACCACTAATTAATTAGCTCTCATCTTTGTGATCGCCAAACACCATTCCTACTGTCTTAAATGCTCCGTTTGTGCTTTTCCCTACAAAATAACACACAAAATTAGAAACTCTACAACATGTATACACAAAATATGAAAACAAAAATCACAACAAATTGCATGGGTTGCCTCCCTCATAGCGCTAAATTTTTCGTCTTCAGCCAGACGTGACTAAAATCCGTTTGTCAATGAGGTTTCAGCGTCGTTTTGGATGTCCGATTAAAAAACAATCCCATGAGCGTTGTTTTTGAAGGGTCTCTTCCCACGGTAAAGTGGCAGAAATTTTTTTATCCCATTTAGTGCTTGTACCACCTTTTTGCTCCTTGTAGCTCCAGTAATTCCTGAAAAGAAAGAAAGAAAATCAGGGGGTCTCGTATGGTGCTTGACTTTGAATGGAAGTTCTATTTTGTCAAGCTTCTGAGTGATATCTCTAAATTGTACTCCCCAAAACAGTGATGTTTCGCCTGAATGCTCCGGATATCCAATAAGGTCAGGCATTTGCTCCTCCATTTGCTCTGTTTCTTGCTCCACCTTTTCTTCACAGATGTATTTTAGGATTTCTGCATTTAGCTCTTCATCTGTCATCTGTGAAATGCATGCTTCAAAATTATCAACCTGAGGATGTAAAAAAATGTCAGATTTTAGGTCTTCATCCTCTGACCTGGGTGAAATGATTGGCTCAGGTAGATCTTCTTCAAACATTTGTGCATTGGATGCTCCAAGATCTTCATTTTGAGGATACAGAATTCCATCCTCAAGTGTTGATGCAGTTGGTACAAATAACTCAGCATGATCCTCGTCAGAGTCAGAATAATAAAAATCAAATCGAGACTTTGTCGGTTCGGGTTTCTGAACCGATACCTCAGATTCTTGATTCTGCTCAGCCTCCTCCTCTGCTAAAGTGTCATTGTGAAATGCTTGGTATTCGAAGGCTTCATCTGAAAATGGTTCTTGAGGTATGTAGCTCTGGTTTTTGGTTAATTGTCTGATCTGATCTGTCATTCTTTGTATGGATTCTATTTGACTCTGAAATTATGCATCAATTTGAGCTTCCCGTTCTTTGAACCAATCTTTGAGCATGTGAAGTATCTAATCTTCCTCGGATGGTTCTGGTTCTTGATGAAGATCAAAGGTGGATGGTGGATAAGATGGAAAATATGATGGTTCTTCGCACCTTGAATGATTCCAATAATTTTGCCACTCTGAAAGGTATATATATTGATCGCTCGGGTGGTTACCATCACAAATCACACATCTCCCCATTTCGTTCTGTTGAGAAAATATAGTATTACTTGGTTCTGGCATCCAGTGATAGTTGTTGGGCTGGACAACAGGCCTCAGAAAACCGGACTGTTGCTCCCAGATGGGGGGTGTATCTTCTTGTAAAGCACGTAATCTCTCAATCTCCCAATAGTGTTCCATTTTTCAACCACCTGAAATAAAAGAAAGAAATAAAAATTACAGATAAAAAATAAATAAAATTAGATAAAAGTAAATTAGATAGCTTCAAAATTAATAACTCAAGAAAAATAAGTCCCCGGCAACGGCGCCAAAAACTGACCGGTGCATTCACATGCGTATAACGCAAGCGCACATATCGTTCAAGTAATATAAAAAATATCGATCCCATGAGGACTTAATTCCTACTGTTGTTATTAATTATTGAATCTATTTATTTACAGTATCTAATTATAGGGATAAGGGAATGATTGCTTTTGGTTGGTTGAATGTGGATTTCCTTAATTAAAATAACTAAAAGATACAAAAGAAAATACTAAGGAAAATAAATAAAAGACTCAAGATCTAGGTTCGTGACTCTACACAATATTATTAAAAAGATGAATTGACTCTCTGTGTTAATAAATTAATTTGCTAACCTGGAATACGATGATATGCAAAAGCCTCTTCCGATGGTCAGACGCAAATACCCAATATAACACAATTGAACCATATTCCTATGTCAACCACATTACCTGGATTCATTAAGACCAAGTTCCAATTATGGCTACCCACGCCCGACAGGTATATTCCTATCCTATAAGGAAATCTTTTAAAGGGTTATCTATCATCAAGGAAGATCATGTGCTATTGAATCTAAGACTGAAATCTAAAATCCCCATATCTAGTTCATTTTAAGTTTACCACATCAATCTTATTGGTGATCAGGCAACAAGACGCATTAAGCTTAAGACTCAATAAACAAACTAAAAAATTACCCATAAAAAGAAAATCAATTATTAAGCTTGTAGATATTGTTTTTCATCACTTCCCTAGAATAAAAATAAAATACTGGGGTTGGGGATCCACTTTTACTATTTATAATTTAGAAATCTCTCTTACTATAATATAAAAATTAATCGTGATCGTGATATTACCGACCGACCATATAGGTGGTATCCTCATTAAATCAGATTTAATTAAGTCCGACCGACCATAAAGGCGGGTACCATTATTTGTCCATAAACCAGCCATATAGGCGGTAATTATCTGTCACCTAAAGACCGGCCATAAAGGCGGTGCCAGTTTATGTCAAATAAATAAAACCAGCCATTAAGGCGGTAATTCTTTTAATTTGAATCATAATTTCTAAATTATAATTAAGGGAGATTAATCTAAATTAAAATAATAAAAGCTTCACCATTCCCCAGTGGAAAATTAATTACAACAAAACATAAAAGAAATGAGAGAAGAAAGAACTACTATTATTACTGAAAATTAAAATACATAATTAAAATAATATTTATATTTACAAAACTAGATGCAATACTCTAAAATCAGGGAAAAGTTCCCAAGGAAAGCACACCAAATGAAGTGAAGAAGGCCTGAATTTATAGGCAAAATCGGTAACTGGCGTCGCGATGCCCGCACGCGTATCTAGTCTACGCGATTTGACCACACGTATGATGTCGGCGCAATTAGGAGGTGACACGTGTCACACGTCAGAGCGGCGCAATAAGAAAGCAACACGCGGCGCATGGTGATTGGCTGGCTTTTTGGTCCAATGAGAATATGACACGTGGCACGGGCTTTAGATTGGTCCAATAAGAGATTGACACATGGCAGCATGTGATTCGCCGGTGATTCGGTCCAATGAGAGCTTGTCACGTGGCACGCGCTATGTTTGGTCCAATAAAAATATAACACGTGGCACCGGGCGTATTTTAGCAAATCTTCTGTGATGATGACACGTGGCACGGCGCACGTTAGCAAATCAAACCAATCAAATTCTGACATGTGTCCACGGCGCACGTTAGCAGGCGCGGCTCACTTTAGGAGTCGTAACGCTAAGGTTCTTGGAGTCACGACGCTGACAAATTACAAAATTGCCCTTTTATCATTTTTCTCTATTTTTGCCCCAAATTGCTTCCAATGCTTCCCAAAATTTATTTATCTGTAAAACAACACAAAACACATCAAAACGTTCACAAAACCCGAGAAACTATACAAAATATTAGGTTAAATGAGTGGGAAATAGTGATATAAATACCACTTATCACCATACCAGTGTGTCATATGCATTTAATGCTTAATGGTCGAATGTTCAGTAACTGTTTAAATTATGACCGATATATCGGCCTCTGTCAGACTGGCATACCGCTTTTGAAGAGTGTTACAAGTTTGTCCAAAAATTTTCCTATAAATTGAAACTCTATTTCATTTTTTTGGGATAGTCTTCCACATTTTGACAATTTTCAAGAACAATCAAAGAGAGTTTCATACATTCATTAATTTTCACTCTCAAAATCAAAAACTCATTCTTATCATCTTAATATTCATTTAGTGAGATTCGATTCATTTGGGTTAAGACACTCACTTTCAATCTTCATTATAATTTTTATAAATTTCCAAATTATTGTAAAAATATTTTTTTATCAAAAATTTGTGAGATTCCCTTGAGTGAGTTGGTGGGTACTCTTAAAGGATATAATGTTGTAAGAGTTAGGAGGAGCCTTGGAAGAAAGTCCTATTTTTGTAAGAATTTGTTAAAGTTTAGTGGAACCTTCAAATGATACTTGAAGAAATTAGACGTAGACAATCTTATTGGTCGAACCAATATAAAATTTATTTTTTATTCCCTATCTCATTTACTTTGCAATTGTATTTGTATTAAATTTGTTAATTATATCATTTGATAAAGCCATTGATATATATAACTTAAAATTGTAAAGAATTAAATTTCCACAATTAATTTTTTAATTACCCAATTCACCCCATCTTAGGTCTAGTGTGCTTACGTATTTTAGAAAATTTCAATTGGTATTAGAGAGAGATTTCTCAACAAGACTTAATTGGCCGAAAATATATCATGGCTTCCATAAACAACACTGCAACGAACTTAACCACACGAGCTTCAATAATTTGACCTCCATTTCATACCAGAACCAACTACACCTACTGGAAGATGGGGATGTTAAACTACCTCTTTACTATAGACATGGACGCATATCTTGTCATCACCAAAAGACCTAAGATTCCGATGAAGAAGAAAAAGATGGTGGGGAAGTGTCGAAGCCTCAATCAAAATGGACTAGAGAAGATTATCTCGAGGCTTAAATAAATGCAAAAGCACTCAACCACTTCTATTGTGTGATCGATAGAAGTCAAATCAACAAGCTTCTAGAATTAACAATGCCTTCAATCTATCAAAGTCCTTGGAAATTTTGAATAAGGGTACGAGCTATAACAAGGAATATAAGATCAACAGGTTCTTGTGCAACTAGGACAATATCAAGTGGAAGTTGGTGAGGATGTTGAAGGGATGATCTCCAGATTCACTAAGATTGTGAATCAACTAAATACTTTGGGAAAAGTATTAGTATGAGTGACCAAGTAAAAAAGATCCTTAGGTCTCTTCCTAAAGAGTATAAGATTTTTGCCACCATTATCAAAGAATCCAAGGATGACAACAAATGTAATTGGACGACTTAATGGGCCAGTTGTTGGAATTTGATATGTAAATTAAGAATGATTTATAGGAAGAAGACAAAAGTAGGAGTAGAAAGAACTTGGCCCTTAAGTCTAGTATTAGGATAGATGATAGTGAGAGTTCAAGTGATGGCAGCCATAATGATGATGATGAGTTGTCTCTTTTAACAAGAAATTTCAAGAAGTTCTTTAAAAAAGTTCCACAAAGTGAAGTTTATCAAGGATGGGAAGAATGAAGATTATCAGCCATGGAAGTACAAGAATGAGCAAATCACATGTTTTGAATGCAAGAAGTCGGGGCACAAGGTTGTAGATTGTCCAATGAATAAGTCCAATAACAAATTCAAGAAGAGAGAAATGAATGCAACATGGAATGATAGTGAATCAAGCTAATCAGATGAAGAAGACAGAAAAGAGATTAGCAACCTTACATTTATGGCCATTGAAGATGATGATCTCTTGGATGAGATTAAAGATGAGAAGGTATATAACTCCACCAAATGTGATGAATTGCTAGATACATTTAATAAATTACATGAATTGTATGACTCTTTAAGAAAGAAGCATAAGTCACTTAAAAATGATCATTTATCATTAATACATGTTTTTGCATCCATAGTAGAGAAAAATAAGATGCATGAAAAGGAAAGTATCTGTTTAAAAGATGAAAACATAAAACTAGATAAAAACATAACAAACATACCATCTAGTTCAACAAGTATTTATGAATGCAACACCTTGAAGGAGGAAAATGTTGCATTAAACAAGAAAGTTGTTGATCTATATGCCATGGTAACCAAGTTTACGTTGGGAGAGAAAAATCTCAAAATATTACTTGGCTCCCAAAGGTGTGTATTTGATAAGGGGGAATTGGGATATAAATTTTACATCAAACAAAATATTTTGAAAAATTATTTTGTAAGGGCATCCACCTCATCATATATACGTACTTCTAGTGATGTTTATGCCATATATCATATGCATGCAATAGGAAATGACATAAAATATATGATTGCATGTATAAAAAGACCATTGTTAATGTTGGATGGGTTTCGAAAGGAGCCAAGGCTAACTCTTAAGGACCCAAGAAATATTTGGTACCTAAAAGTTTGTGATTTTCCTTGAATATGTGAAGAAAAATAAGAAGAATACCAAAGGAAAGTGGTTCCTCGATAGTGGATGCTCAAAACACATGACAAGAGAATACTCAAGACTCTCTTCTTTCATTTGCCTTGAAGATGGCGGGTCGGTCACATTTGGTGACTATAGTAAAGGTAAAATTCTTGGTTATGGAAATATTGGTACTGTTTCCACCACCTTCATTGAATATATTTTACTTGTTGATATCCTTAAGCACAATTTACTAAGTATTAGCTAATTATGTGACAAGGGGTATGTGGTTGAATTTGATGCATCAAAAGTAGGATTATTGATAGTAAATTACATGACATATTGTTTCTACGTCATAGGAATCAAAATGTATATTTTATTGATATTGAGCATAGCATGTATCATGAAAAATATTTAAGTGCATTAGAAGATATAATTATTGGCTTTGGCATAGGAAAATAAGTCATGTATACGTGAAATTAATTTCCACCTTCTCCAAAAACGATTTAGTAAAAGGGTTTCCTAAGTTCAAATTTACGAAAAAGCAAGTTTGTGAACATTGTGAACTTGGAAAATAAACAAAAGCTCTTTAAAAATAAAAATGATTTTTTATCTTCAAAACCCCTACAACTATTACATACAGACTTATTTGGACAATCTAGAACTATAAATTTTTGTGGCAAAAATAATGCATTTGTAATAGTTGATGATTACTCTAGATTTACATGAGTTTTATTTTTAGCTCACAAAAATGACACTTTCAAATTATTTACAAAGTTTTACAAAAAAACTTTAAAATGAAAAAAATTCTAAAATTATTTGAATAAAAAGTGATCATATGAGGGAATTTGATAAATAACTTTTTGAATATTTTTGCATAGATCATGGCAAGGCATCAATTCTCTTATGGTAGGATACCTCAATAAAATGGGGTTGTTGAGCGCAAGAATAGATCCTTTTAAAACAATGGCTAGGACGATTATTAATGAACATCATCTACCAAGGTGCTTTTAGACCGAAGCAGTTAATACTACATGTTTCATGACCAATGGAGTGGTAGTGAGAAAAGGCCTTGACAAAACTCCTTATAAATTATGGAAAGGTAGAAGACCTAATATTTCTTTCTTCAAATTTTTTGGTTGTAAATATTTTATTTTGAACACAAAGGATAACCCAGGGAAGTTTGATAGTAAATCCGATATTGAAATTTTTCTGTGATATTTTTCATCTAGCAAAACATATAAAGTATAAAATAAAAGAACCATTGTAGTTGAAGAGTCTATACATGTAACTTTTGATGAAACTAACAACTCTTTATGTAGCAAAAAAGTTCTTGATAGAAGAGATGATAATGATGATCAGGATCACATGGGAAAACAAATGAGTGACTACACTTAGATGATCCTAAAGACCACTTGTAAGTTGGGGACCATGCACAACATGAAGGTAATGATGAGCATCCTCAACAAGAATTAAAGTGATAATTATCCATCTCTCTATAAGGAAATTAAAAATGTTAGAGTCATGAAGTCTCATCCTAGGGATTAATTTGATTATAGAGGGTCCATCCGAAAAGATAGTCATTAGGCACACACTTATGAATTATTGTAATCACATTGCATTCATATCTCAAATTGAGCCTAAAAGTTTTCTTAAAGTAGAAAAAAGATATCACTGTGTTAGTGTCCTACACATGTCCAAGGTCGCTAAACAAGATTTGTGTGTGAATTATCAAGTGAAAGTAGTAGAAATACTCACATTGATCGAATGAGAAATTTCAAAATTCCTTTGAAATAGAAGCTTCAAGCCTTTTTGTTGAGTTCTAAACTCTTGAGTGAGTTTCCCTATCACCTCACAAGACTCTTTTAAGTGCTAGCTTGCTTCAAATTTTGCAACAAAATTTCCATGGAGAAGGGAAGTAAGTCACGACAATATGGTGGAAAGGAAGAGAGAATAATGTATTATTTTTGTTTTCCAAAAAACTTAATACCAAAGTTGACTTCCAAAGTTGGTGTAATGAAAAGAATTCATTAAATGCAAGCCAACTACTCACATCAAGCTTATGACACTCGATGTAAGTTGTGGGTCTCACTCATTAAATTCAAAATTTAAGTTGGCTTACACAACACACTTTGGGCCCGGGTTTGTTTAATCCGATTAAATGAATTTTTCCGTCGCGACGTAATTAAATAATAATGCCTAGCAAAATTATTACAAAATTCACTTACAAATTAATTCCAAATTAATTCGTTCGCCCGAATTAAAATCCAATTTTAATTCCGCATTGAAATTCGATTTCAATTATTATATCCAATATATTATTTATCGATTAATTCTAAATAAATCGTGCTCTCCATTCTAGACGAATTTAATCTCAGAAAATTCTTGTCGTAATTAATCCCAGATTATTTTTATCTCTCATAATTAATCTCAGATTAATTCTGTTCGAGTCAAATGTCATTGGTGAATCTTTGGGAAGTGACCCAAGAGATCCCTGGATATGTTGGCAGTAAATAAGTCATCGGACTATCCGAACACGTACGTACCTCGTACCACGTTCTTACCGATTTACAAGACATGGTTGCTTCTAGCAAAGCACTATGCCTACCCAATTCTCCAGAAATATTCAACGAAGAATATATAATCTGTATCAAGCATAGTATACAAAGTATTGCGTAATACGATCCAGTATCGGATGTCACATGTTAAGTCTAGGGCTGGAATTGTGTCTGCCCGTACAAAGCATAAATCGGATCCTGCGTAACTAGTCTCTGTAATCAGATAATCATGACCTAGTCATATTATCTCGATAGCTGCATTATTTAAGAGTACTAGTACCGTATCCTGCGTGATCATAATCTCCATATGACTGAAGTGATACTCTCATCTTGACATCACACCCAATACACTACGATTCTCGATAAATCCAGAAGAGGTGTACATAGAACCTGTTAAAGCTCCGGACGACCAAAAACCAAAGCAAACTGATTGTTGCAAGTATTAGCAATGCAATCTCAGGTTAAAGATCACATACACATACCCTGATTCGGATTCCCATAGACACATAGTCATAATACCAATAGGAATCCGATGGGTCTATCCAGAGCGAAGCTGTTCCCGGTTCAACGGCTAACAGAACCTCTTATCACACTTGCATAAGTATCCAATACTTAAATATATGAGAACTATACCGTTAAGCTTCCATAATGCGCACAAGTTTAATACTAGTCTATTCCGCATTATCGATGTCCAGTCTCGATAATACTACGACTAGGGATATTTAATGATCAAATCATCTTGGATCAATATTGTCTCATATCTTATTATCCGATTTAATCATATGGACTTTTATCATTTATATATCCAAGTAATCCAATTACACAATGATAAAATAGTAATTTTCTTTGTCACATAGTTAATTTGTACAAAAAACACCATGTCTTTTATAAATAATGATGTTATGGGTCATAAATCCAACAATCTCCCACTTGCTCATAGCCAATCACTCAAGTGTCCAACACCTGAACTATGTACATGTCGCTCAAAATTTTGCTGAGAAATAGCTTTCGTCAGCGGATCTGCAAGGTTATCATCTGATACGATCTTTTCGATCTTGACATCTCCACGATGTATGATCTAACGAATCAGATGAAACCGTTGAAGTACATACTTGGATCATTGATGAGACCGTGGTTCCTTAGCCTGTGTGGTAGCCCAGCTCAGCTGCTAACAGAACTACTCCTACTCCAATTAGGAATTTATATATCCAAAATACTTCTTTTACTACCTCAGCCGCAGCAATATATTCCGCTTTTATTGTTGAATCGGTAACAATATCTTGCTAGGAAAATTTCTAGCTCACTGTTCTGTTGTTCAAAAAAATATGTACCTCGATTACAACTTTGAGTCGTCTTTATCGGTTTGGAAACTTGTATCGGTGTACCCAGTCACCTCAAGTCATCATTCGCCATAGACTAAGAAAGCATCCTTAATTCGTCTAAGATACTTAAGAATGTTCGTTATATAATTCCAGTGTCCATCTTCTGGATCGGCCTGATAGCGACTACACATACTTAAGCATACGAGACATCAGGTCGCGTACATAGAGAATTTTACTGAAAGTCAAGCTTTCACCGATTGTAGCATGGAATGTCATTGTTAAGAAACAATACATCATCAACATATAGGACAATAAATGTCAGTGCCCTCCCACTAACCTCCTTATATACACAAGAATCATCTTCGTTTTAAATGAAACCATATTCTTTTATGATCTCATCAAAACGTTGGTTCCAAGAATGCGATGCTTGCTTCAATCCATAAATAGATCAATTTAACTTGCAAACCTGGTTTGCATGTTTTGGCACGACAAAACCGTCATGCTGTTGCATATAAACATCCTGCAAAAGGTTTCCATTAAGGAAAGTGATTTTGACGTCCATCTGTCATATTTCATAATCGAAATATGCAGCAATAGCAAGCATTATCTGAATGGATTTAATCATGGCAACATGTGAAAAAATTTCATCGTAATCGACATCATGTCGTTGATGATACCTTTCACTACAAGCCTATCTTTGTACGTTTGTATATTGCCATCCATATCTGTCTTCCTCTTAAAGATCCATTTACAAACAATTGACTTAACGACTTCTGGTACATCAACCAGTGTTCAAACTTGGTTGGTATACATGGAATCCATTTCAGACTTGATAGCCTATTGCCATAAAGCGGAGTCGATACCTTGTATCGCTTCCTCATATGTAGCCGGCTCATTATCCTCAATAAGATTAATATCTACATGAGGTGAGATCAAAAACCCATACCTCTCAGGTTGTTTCTGACTTTCTTCTACCTACGCGGTTATTATGTATTAGAAGATTATGGAGCAGTCTCATCCCTGATGGACTGTTCGTGTTCCGAGAGGGGGTCGGTGTCAGGAATAATATCACTCTGATTTTCATCGAGTTCTACTTTCCTCCCACTTATCATTACTCTACGAATTCCTTTTCGAGGAAAACTACATGAAGAACAACAAAAATTTATTCTCGTGTGGGTGTAGAAGTAATAGAACAACCTACAAATAGGCACTTATCCGATCTGGGTTTTAGTTTAGTACCATCCAAACATTTAACGTATGCCCAGCATCCCCAAATCTTTTGGAATGAGAAACCGATTTCTTGCTGTCCATATTTCATATGGAGTCTGTCCAACAGACTTTGATAGAACCTATTCAAAATAAGTATTGTACTGTTCAACAGTATCCCAGAAGGAAATTGGTAGCTCAGTGAGACTCATCATTGACCTTACCAAGTCCAACAAAGTTCGGTTTCTCCGTTCGGAGACATCTTTCAATTGAGGTGTTCTGGGAGGAGTCCACTGTGAAAGAATACCATATTCTTTCAAGTAATCGAGAAACTCATTGCTCAAGTATTCTCCACCACGGTCCGACTGTAATGTTTTAATACTTTTATAGGTCTGTTTTTCTACTTCGTGTTGAAACTCTTTGAATTTCCCAAAAGTTTCCGACTTGCATCTCATAAGATACACATAACCATAACGCGATGCATCATCCGTAAAGGTTATGAAGTATTCATATCCACCTCCAGTCTGGCTAGACATGAGCCCATATAAGTCACTATGAACGAGGGCTAACAGCTCGGTGGCACCTACACTTTTACCACTAAAAGGTGTTTTAGGTATTTTGCCTAACAAACAAGATCTACAGACATCATATGAATCAGGATCAAATCCGTCCAAGTATCCATTTTTCGAAAGTGTGGATATACGAGTCTTATTAATGTGTCCCAGACAACAATGCCACAGATAAGTTCCATCTGTTTTACTCAATTTGAGTCTTTTGTTTGTCATGTCATATGTTTGAGATTCATTTATATTCAAAATATAACGACCATTATTACATCTGTTGTACATATCAAAATGTCATCTTTATACACAAAACACCCAGTGTTCTGGAATATAAAGGTATACCCGCATCGGGTTAAACAAGATACAGAGATGATGTTCCTAGTCAAACTAGGTACTAAATAACAATCACCTTATGTAATTACATGCCCCGAGGGAAAATTCAAAACATAGGTTCATATGACCAAAATAGCGACTCTCGCCCAATTTCCGACTCGGATGACGATCTCTCCTGAAGTCAATCTCCTGCTAATCTGCAGATCTTACACATCAGTACATATGTGAGTACCACATCGAGAATCAAAAATCTAATTTTTAAAACCAGTAGTGGACATGTTTATTTCAATAAGAAACATACCTGAAGCCGGAGCCTTGCCCGCCTTCCCTTCCTTCAACTCCGCCTTGTACTCACAGCAGTCACACTTCCAGTTACCCTATTTTCCATAGTGTAGGCAGACGTCTTGGGATTTGTCCTTAGTCTTCCCAGAAGACTTTGATGATTTTGCCTTGCCCTTTTTCTTCTTTTTCTTCACATCCCCAGAAGCCTTCGGCTAAGCCTTGGCCCTCCGGGATGTCGAAGTAAGATGCGCCTCGAGATTCTTGCCCTTCAGAAGCTCTAGCTCTGCCTCTTTCAGCATCTCTATTAACTCTCCAAGAGTCTTTTCTTGGTTCATCATGTTGTACCATGCTCTCACTGGTCTTCTGATACACACAGGATTCTTCCGAATTCTTGAGAAAACTAGACGAATAATCTCGTCGAATCGAAGATTCAAACTTCGTGAAGCTTGTTTAAGTCCATAAATGGACTTCTTAAGCTTACATACCATACCTGAGTTCTCGCTGGACGTAATACCTTTTGGCTGTTCCATATAGATTTCTTCATTAAAAAATCCATTTAGAAAAGCCATTTTGACATCCATTTTCCAAATCTCGTAATCATAATACACAGCTATAAAAAGCAAAATCCTAATAGACTTAAGCATTGCTACTGGTGAAAAAGTTTCATCGTAGTCGACGCCAGGTCGCTGGGTGTAACCTTTTGCTACCACTCGGGCATTGTAAGTAATAACCTTACCGTCAGGCCCGCGCTTCCTCTTGTAAATCCATTTTTACAACCGATAGGAACAATTCCTTCGGAAGCGGAACTAAGTCCCAAACTTGATTCTCATGCATTGAGTCTAACTTTGATTTCATGGCCCTTTGCCATTTCACGGAGTCGATGTCCAACATCGATTCTCTATAGGTAAAAGGATCAGTCTCTTCAACTAATAAAACATCGAAACTCTTTTCTTGTATCAAATACAAGCGTTCAAGAGGTCTAGATACCCTTTGTGACCTACGGAGTGTGTATGTTGAAGGTTCTTCATCTACTTGAATCTCTGTTTCCTCTGTTGGTTCGTTGTTTTCCAGGTTGGATTTCATCAATTTCAACCTGTCTATGATTACCACCTTCTGACAAAAATTCTACTTCTAGAAATCTTGTAAAGTGAGCTATGAACAGATTTCGATGTTCGGTATCATAGAACAGATATCCCCTCGTGTTCGAAGGATATCCAATAAACCTAAACTTTTGCCCTCGAGGTGAAAGCTTATCCTGCTGAGTCATCCTAACATAGGCAGGACAACCCCAAACTTTAATATAACTGAGATTTGGTCTCCTATCGGTCCATATCTCATATGGAGTCGTAGGTACAGCTTTTGAAGGAACCTTATTCAAAAGATGTCCAGCAGTTAAAATAGAGTAGCCCCATAAGTAATATGGCAAATATGTAAAACTCAACATTGATCGGATCATATCCAATAAAGTCCGATTTCTCCCCTCAGACACTCCATTGTGATGTGGAGTACTTAGAGGAGTATATTGAGTGAGAATCCCATTCTCCTTCATATAATCCATGAAAAAACTGCTCATTTATTCACCGTCTTGATCGGATGGAATGCCTTTAATATATTTACCAGTATGTTTTTCTACTTCATTTCGGAACTCTTTGAACTTTTCAAAGGTTTCTGATTTATGTCACATCAGATAGACATAATCGTACCATGACAGATCATCGGTAAAGGTAACGAAGTAGAATAACCACTATGAGTAGTTTGACTTAGTGGACCACATACATCAGAATATACGAGTTCCAGTAAGTTAGTGGCGCGGTGTCCAACACTAGAAAATGGGGCTTTGGTCATTTTACCCTGAATACACGATTCAAAAGTTGGATATGATTCAATGGTGAGATCTGGTATCAAACCATTCCTAACCAATTGGGTAAGGCGTTTAACACCTATATGACCTAGCCACATATGCCAAAGCTCAGTATTATTAACAACAGGTAAACTACGTTTATTAACTCCACTATTTAAAATATCTTTTGAAGTATGCAATTTGTAATGACCATGATCATTTGGACAACAAAATATCTGAATATTACGTTATCATATAAATATAAAATAACAGTTCTTAATATTAATACGATAAACTTCTGTATCTAATACAAAAAGAGATATAATATTAGCTACACATCTTGGTACAAGGTAGCAGTCATACAATAAAATTTTCCCATTCGACAAATGGATCTCGCAATACTCCCACTGCAACTGCATCCAGAGAGTCCCCATTCCCAAAGCGCAACTGCATCTCTCCAAGCTTCAGTTTCTTACTTTCCTTCAGCACCTGCAACGAATTGCAAATGTGAACAGGACAAGCAGAATCTAAAATCCAGCTGGATGTTAAAGCTTCACAAACTAGTGAGATATCAATAATTGGAAAAAGAAACATACCTAATGTAGATGCTCCCTCCATCACCTTATCTGGACAATGTAGTCAGGACAGTTTCTTTTCCAGTACCTGACTTTGTTGCAGTGATGGCATTTGTCGTCAGAAGCCCTCTTGGGCTTTGCTATCTTTCCCTGTGGTTGAGAACCGAAACCCTTCTTCTTCTTCGCTTTCGACTTCTTTCCCTTTGACCAAGTCTAGGAAGAAGTAGAAAGTGAAGTAGGTTTCGGAGGGCGAGTTGGTACTCCCTTCTTTAGGTCCTCTTCCGCCGTGATCAGCATCTTATGCAGCTCGTTGTAGGTATAGATAATCCATTCATGTTTAAGTATATCACGAATTGGCGATATGAAGCTGGAAGCAAACCAAGAATGACACTCCTACGGAGAATGTCATTCAGAAGGAGATTATGTTGCCTTAGTTGATCGATCAAATCAATCATGTGAAGAACATATGAGCTCACAGCATGCCCCTCGTCCAGTCGCACATGGAACAGTTCTATCGTAACTTTTTGAACAACGATTTGTTCTTGGTTCATAAACGATTCTCTTAATCGCATCATCATACTATTTTGTAGGGGTTTTATGGCGAAAATTCGGTAATGCAGCGGAATAGTGGAAAATAAAAATTTTCCGATTTCAAAATTTTTCTTGGATCAATTAAATAAACTTAGTTATTTAATTATCCAATTATCAAATTCTGAAAAATTACACAAGAAATCCAATTTCTTGGTAATTACCGAATTGCCCCACAACTTTGCAAATTGATCATTTTTGTCTAAAAATTGTCAAATACAATTTTGGATGATTCTAAACCATTTCTAAATGATTTCCAACAAGTCCAACTCATCAAAATCAGATTGCAACCAAATCCCCAATTTTTGCCTAATTGCCGTCAGACCACTCATTTTCGGTTAATTGTAATTTAGTCCATTTTGTTCAAAACATGCCAAGATCAAATCCAATCAACCCAAAATTTTACATGCATCATATACACTCCATAATACATCACATATATGAAAATCCTCAAATTCGGAAGGGCTTAAGTGTTGGACAATTATGACCTATAGCGTCACTATTTGTACAGATCATGGTGTTGTTGTACAAATTAACTATATGACAAAAGAGATTGCACTCTTATCATTTGTGATTAGATCACCGAGATATATAAATGATGAGAGGTCCTTATGATTTGTTCCTTGATTGAGAATGATATGAGACAGTTTCAATCAATGAAGGATAAATCATTAAATATCTCTAGTCAGAGTACTATCGAGATTGGACATCGATAAATACGTAAAAGACTAGTATTGCACTTGTGCGCGTTGTGAGGGCACAACAACATAGTTCTCATATATTTGGGTATTGGATACTCATGCAAGTATAATAGAAGGTTGTGTTTCATCGATGGTACGGGAAACAGCTTCGCTCTGGATAGACCCCCTCGGAATTCCATTGGTAGTATGACTATGTGTCTATGGAAGTCCGAAATCAGGGTAGGTGTATTTGGTCTTAACTTGAGACTTGCACCTCTAATACTTGCGACAATCAATATACTTTGGTTGCGGTCGTCCAGGGCTTTAACAGGTTATATGTACCCCAATGCTGGGTATATTGAGAATCGTAGTGTGTTGGGTGTGATGTCAAGACGGAAGTATCACTCCAGTCATAGTGGAGATGATGGTCACGTAGGATACGGGACTGGTTCTCTTAAATGCTGCAACTATCAGGATAAAATGACAAGGTCAGGTTATCTGATTATAGAGACTAGTTACCAGACATCCGACATGTGCTTCATACGAGGCAGACACAATTCCAGCCCCAGACCTAGCACGTGATCATCCGATACAGGACAAAAATATGCAATACTACGTATATTACGCCTGATACAGATCCTTTATTCCTGTAAGGATATTTCCGGAGAATTGGGTAGGCATGGCGCTTTGCTAGAGGTCAACCTTGTATTGTAAATCGGTAAAACATAGTACGAGGTACTTATGTGTTCGGATAATCCGATGACCGAATTTACTGTCAACATATCCTGGGATCTCATAGGTCGCTTCCCAAAGCTTCACCGATGACGTATGACTCGCACTTGAATTAATCTGGGATTAATTAGAAGAGAGAGAAAATTAATCTGTGATTAATTTCGGAGATATTTTATCTAGGATAAAATATCAATAAAAGAGAGATAACGATTAATTTGGAATTAATCGGTAAATTAATATATTCAATATATTAAATGAAATTAGATTTCGACGCGGAATTAAAATTGGATTTTAATTCGGGCGAACGAATTAATTTAGAATTAATTCGTTAGCGACGTGAATAGTAATTATATTTGACATGATTATTTAATTAAATTAGATTTAATTATGGTGCAACGAAAAATTCATTAATTTGGAATTAGCGAACCCGAGCCCAAGATTATTTGCGAGCGTATTCGTATTTCGAATTCGAGTGCGGCACGCAAGTCAAATCAAGCGTCAAATCATTAGTCGCATCAAGCGTCAAATCGCTAGTCGTTTCAAGCGTCAAATCGCTAGACACTTTGAGTGATGTGACTTGACAACTTGATTGATTGAGTGACTTGACCACTTGATGGATGTGACTTGATGTGAGTTGATGTGGTTGGTGTGGCTTTAATTGTTTGACTTTTGTAAAGCCAAATTTATTCCAAATGCATTTGAAATTCAAATGTGTGTATAAGATACACAAATTTGGAACAACAAAAGACAATTCTCTCACTTCATCTCTTTCTTCTTCACGCCCTTGGAGGGCATTTTTCTTCTTGTTTTGGGCAGTGAACTGCCGTGAATAGTGGAGAAAATGGAAGCAAAGTGCTTGGTTTTTGTGGCAAAAATCAAGAGAGCTAGCACTCCGAGAGACATGCGAAGGTGATAGGGAATTCTACCCATGAGCCGCGAATCGTTTGACGAAGCTTGGAGCTTGTTCGAGGAGCTCAAAATCAGAAACTCAAGGAGCATGGACTGCTCACTGCCGTGAGCTTCATGGAGGGCAAAAATAATTTTTATTCGTCAAAGCGTCGCTCAACCGATCGATGTAAGTATTCTGCAACTTCTCGATTGTTATTCACACTTGTTTTCATGCTTATTATTGATCTTGGGAACTTAATAGAAACCAATATTAAGAACCTTAATTTTACAATTTCACCAAATTAACCAATATTACCAAATCTTTAAAATCCAATACTTTAATTCATTCTTTATAACACCAAACAAGTTTCACCACTTTGAAATAGATCTAGAAAAATTCTAGGTCACCAAGGAGTTGCTTAACAACTCTAGAATGACAACTTGATTTTCAAATAATCAAAAGTAAGTCTTTGAAACTATTTCAAGCTTACTTACATACATACATCTTTCATTAAAGTTCACAACCAATTGAACACAAACTATAAGAGTAGAGATAACATCAAAGCATCACAAATTGAAGCTAAACATGTTAGAAATATTTTTCATGTTGAAGACTTTAAAGAAAACTTACAAATACAAAAGATTTCCAAGTTTTTTTCCTTTTTGCTTCAGATTTTCTCTCAACTTCTTTTGTGTTATTTTTATGTCTAATGAACTTATGAAACCCTAAAATGTAACAAAAAAATTTATACTTCACAAAAATGGCCCTTGACCGAATTTGAAGCAATGTAAAAAATCTAAATATTTTAAATTTTGTTTCATTAAAGTTTTATCAACTTGTTTTATAAATCATTACACCTTTAATGAATTATTCAACAAGTCAACAAAAGCAACTAAAATCATTTAATAAATATAAAACTTAAGATATTTATAATTTTAATTAATTTAATAATTAAATAATTATTTAATAATTAAATAATTATTTAATAATTAAATAATTATTTAAATATAAATATATTTATTGTATTTACATTAAATATCAAATACATATATATTTATGATAATAGTCAAAATCTCGATTTGACAATTAATTACTGTGTATTTGATAAAATCTATCATTAAATGCAAATACACAAAAATTAGGAAATGACTGTTAGGTCCATTCGCATGTATTTTTTTGTTTAACCTTTAAAGACTTACAAATAATCAGTATTATTCATAAATATTGCCCTAGTGCTCTATGAGTATATTTCATTAGTGAGACTCTCTAGATTCAGGCATATTCGTCATGAAATCTAATTTCGTGTCCATAATTTACCCACCCGTAAATTATGACGACCACTAGATAAAATCACTGAATCATACAGGTCGAGATCATGGAAAATGTATAATTCTCATGTCACAGGTATCCGGATATATCCCAGAGATATAGATGTAAACGTCAAATCTCTATAGGGACTATCCCGTCGACGTCTTTATTGGCAATCTCTAAAAGAACACTCATAAGTGACTTCTAAAGTGTACCACGGGCCCATGGTTTTTTATCTGATTGCTAATCATTTATGGACTACTTATGCTCTGTACACATAACTGACGGATCCTATCTTGACACACACAGGACACCTTAAGGATCTGTCCACACCCAACAAACAGGCGAAGGTCTGATCTAAATAGATCGGTGACGTGACTGTCATCTAAGTGTCGAAAATGTCTCATGTGCCCACAATGGTATCTCAAGTCGAATAATCACAAATGCTACTCAACCCGAGAAGATTCTTATTGACGTTGGTGTGCCATCCATTAAGAATATTCGGGGAGTCGTTCAGTATTTATCCGATATAAACACCTACACGTCTATACGAGTCCCCATGACTCATGGTTCTTTGAGAAACCATTGGAATCATATATTTCAGTATACGACATGTACCGATCTCAAAGGGTTTACTTTAAAGTCCTTGACTTCGGTCGTAGGTTGAAAGTAAAGAAGTAGTAGTTGCTCTCCTAATCACGAAGGAAATGGACAGGGCTTTTTCATCTAGATTAAAAGGTTGGTAAAAGGGTTTGCTTGTTGGCTCTCAGGGCTTATAGTAGGTTCTGTTCTAAGGTATTCCCTTTTCTATTGCATCCACATCGAAAGAAAGAACAAATAAATCTATCGGTCTGGGTCCTACCTTTAAATAGGTAGTTTTCTCGCTAACACTGAGAGCTTGGGCCCACCCGTTAACAAGTAAGAAAGCCGAAACAAGAAGATCTGAGCTAGCAGCTAAGTCTCCCCCACAAGCTTATTCAGCAGATTTATCACCGGAAAGGTGTTTTAGCACATGTTAAACCTTGATCAGGAACTGTCTGAGAATGACAACGTCATGATAAAACTCAATGTCAGTTGTGACGTTTTACAACTGTATCATGACTAATCATCCTAAGGTCTTTTACGTCTTTACCATATTAAAAGATATATTATATTCTAGAAACTGCTTATTTTATTCATGATAAAACGTTTTACAAAAGTATTCTCAAAGAAATACAACGGGAATTGGCGCTCTCAGCACCAACCCCAACACTAAACTGAAAGTAATCGTGCTGAATCAATAAATTAAATTGAACCTACATGACTACTGTTGGGTTTCTAATATAGTCCCAAGACATCACAAAGCATGAAATAAGAATGAATAATTGAAAGAGTGGCGGAAACACACTTACAATGATCAGATGTGATGAGATGCTCAACAAAAATTTCTCATTTCCACTTGATGAGTATTCGGCCAAGGAAGGTTTATTTTGTTGAAGAAAATTTCCAAGCTCCAAGCTCCAAGAATGAAATCCAAGCTCTTGAATCTATTCCCTATCACCTTTGTTTGATCCACCAAAGTGTGCTAGCAAAAATGGCCTTTGTAAAATCAAAAAGAAAAACCCTAGGTTTCTTCCTTTAGGTTTCGGCCAAGTGAGAGGTGTGAGGGAGAGAGAATATTTTGTTGTATCTAATACAAAAAACCCTAGGTAAAAAGTGAAAAAGAAAAGCTTTAACCTCTCCAAAAAGTTAAACCCTTCCCCCCCCCCCCAATTTTCCCTCCAAAAGTCAAAAGATCAAAAGTCAAAAAGTCAAAGTTACTTTTCATAAAGTGATTTGACTTCCATCACACATCATTGATATATGATATGACTCGCGATATGATTTACGATATGACTTGCGGCCGCACGCGATTCAAAGCCAGCGCAACTTCGCAAACATATTCCGGGCTCGGTTTTGATAATTCTAAATTAACGATTTTTCTGATGCCTCGTAAACAAATCCAATTTACTATTCACATCGCTCGAGAATTAATTCTAAATTAATTCGAGTGCCCGAATTAAAATCTAATTTTAATTCCGAATCGAAATTCAATTTCGTTTAATATATCGATATATTATTTTATCAATTAATTCCAAATTAATATTTCTCTCTCCTCTAACAGTACTTTATCCTAGATAAAGTTTCTCCGTTTTAATCTCAGATTAAGTTTGAATCAAACGTCATCGGTGAATTCTCGGGAAGTGACCCAAGAGATCTCCGGATATGTTGGCAGTAAATACGGTCGTCAGATTATCCAAACACGTACGTACCTCGTACTACGTTTTATCGATTTACGAGAGAAGGTTGGCTTCTAGTAAAGCGCCATGCCTACCCAATTCTCCAGAAATATTCTTACTGGAATATATGATCTATATCAGGCGTAGTATACTGTAGTATCGTGTATAGCGATCCAGTATCTGATGTCACGTGCAAGGCCTGGGGCTGGAATAGTGTTTGCCCCGTACGAAGCACATATAGGATATCATGCAACTAGTCTCTTTGAATCGGATAATCATGACCTTGTCATATTATCCCGATGGTTGCAACACTATAGAGAACCAGTTCTGAATCCCTGCGTGATCATCATCTCCATATGTCTGAAGTGATACTTCCGTCTTGACATCACATCCAATACACTACGATTCTCAATAAACTCAGAAGAGGCGTACACAGAACCTGTTAAAGCCCTGGACGACCAAAACCAAAGTTTATCGATTGTCGCAAGTACTAGCGATGCAAGTCTCAAGTTAAGACCAAATACACCTACCCTGAAGCGGACTCCCATAGACATATATACATACTACCAATGGGATTCCGCTGGGTCTATCCAGAGCGAAGCTGTTTTCCGTACCATCGGTAAAACACGACCTCCTATCGCACTTGCATAAGTATCCAATACTTAAAAATATGAGGACTATGCCGTTATGCCCTCACAACGCGCACAAGTGCAATACTAGTCTATTCCGCATTATCGATGTCCAATCTCGATAATACTACGACTAGGGATATTTAATGATTAAACCTTTATGGATTGATACTGTCTCATATCATCTCAATCCGGTACTAATCATATGGACTTCTACCATTTATATTAAAGTAAATAAATTTACAAAACGGTAAATGGCAATTTCATTAATACATAGTTAATTTTGTACAAAAACACAATGCATTTTACAAACAGTGACGCTATGGGTCATAACTGTCCAACAATCTCCCACTTGGCCCTATAGCCAGTCACTCAGACATCTAATACCTGAACTATGTACATGTCTCTCAAACTTATGCTGAGGAATAGCTTTCGTCAGCGGATCTGCCATGTTGTCATCCGATGTGACCTTCTCGACCCTCACATCGCCACGATGTATGATCTCACGTATCAGATGAAAACGTCGAAGAACGTGTTTGGATCGTTGATGAGACTGTGGTTCCTTAGCATGCGCTATAGCCCCGTTATTGTCACAATACAATGGAACGGGCTCAGCTGCTAACAGAACTATTCCTAATCCAATTAGAAATTTACGGATCCAAACTGCCTCCTTCGCTGCTTCTGCTACAGCAATGTACTCCGCTTCTGTTGTTGAATCGGCAACAATATCTTGCTTGGAAGATTTCCAGCTCACTACTCCGTTATTCAAACAAAAAACGTATCATGATTGCGACTTATAGTCGTCTTTGTCGGTTTGGAAACTTACATCGGTATACCCAGTTACCGTTAGTTCTCCATCTCCATAGATTAAGAAAGCATCCTTAGTTTGTTTAAGATACTTTAGGATGTTCTTAACCGCAATCCAGTGACTTTCACCTGGATGGGCCTGATATCGACTACACATGCTCAAAGCATAGGAGCCATCAGGTCATGTACATATCATGGCATACATGATCGATCTGACTGCTGAGGTGAACGGTATCCGACTCATGTTGTCTCTCTCATCTTGAGTTTTAGGACACATGTCCTTAGATAGATAAACGCCATGTGACATTGGCAACAGTCCCCTTTTGGACTGATCCATGTTGAATCTCTTCAACCTTGTCAATGTACATACTCTGGGAGAGTCCAAGTAGCTTTCTAGATCTATCCCGGTAGATCTTTATTCCCAGAATAAAGGCTGCTTCTCCCAGATCTTTCATGGAGAATTTCAATGAAAGCCAAGCTGTCACCGACGTTAGCATGGGAATGTCATTGCCTATTAGCAATACATCGTCAACATAAAGAACAATAAAAGTAAGTGCTCTCCCACTAACCTTCTTGTATACACAAGGATCATCTTCGTTTTGAATGAAATCATATTCTTTTATGATCTCATCAAAACGTTGGTTCCATGACCGCGATGCTTGCTTCAGTCCATAGATGGACCGATTTAACTTACAAACCTTGTTTGCAAGTCTAGGCACGATAAAACAGTCAGGCTGTTGCATATAAATATCCTCCAAAAGGTTTCCGTTAAGGAAAGCGGTTTTAACGTTCATCTGTCATATCTCGTAATCGAAATATGCAGTAATAGAAAGCATTATCTGAATGGATTTAATCATGGCAACATGTGAGAAAGTTTCATCATAATCGACACCATGTCGCTGACGATACCCATTCGCTACAAGCCTAGCTTTGTACGTTTGCATATTGCCTTCCATGTCGGTATTCTTCTTGAAGATCCATATGCATCCAATAGGCTTTACACCTTCTGGTGCATCAACCAGTGTCCAAACTTAGTTGGTGTACATGGAATCCATTTCAGACTTCATGGCCTCTTGCCATAAAGCGAAATCGATATCTTGTATCGCTTCCTCATACGTAGCCGGTTCATTATCCTCAATGAGATTAATATCTACATGAGGTGAGATCAGAAACCCATACCTCTCAGGTAGTTTCCTGACTCTCTCCGACCTACGCGAAACTTGTGTAATAGAAGATTGTGGTACAGTCTCATCCCAGATGGACTGTTCTTGTTCCGTTAAGGATTCTATGCCAGGAATAGTATCACTCCGATTTTCATCGAGTTCTACTTTCCTCCCACTAATCACTGCATTTAGGAATTCATTCTCAAGGAAAACCGCATGTAGAGCAACAAATACTTTGTTCTCTCGTGGGTGATAGAAGTAATATCCTTTGGTTTCCCTATGATATCCTACGAATAGGCATTTATCCGATTTGGGCTCAAGTTTGGTACCTTCCAAACGTTTGACGTATGCCCAGCACCCCCAAATCTTTAGGAATGAGAAACCTGGTTTCTTTCCTGTCCATATCTCATATGGTGTCTGTTGTACAGACTTTGACGGAACCTTATTCAAAATAAGAATTGCACTGTTTAATTCATATCCCCAAAAGGAAATAGGTAGCTCAGTGCGACTCATCATTGACCTAACTGTTGGGGTTGGTGCTCAAAGCGCCAATTCCCGGTTGTATTTCTTTATGAATATTTCGGTAAAACGATATTATTTTGAATTATATATATATATATATATATGCAGTTTCTATAATATAATCTATCTTTTTATATGGTAAAGACGTAATGACCTTAGAATGACTAGTCATGGTACAGTTGCAAAAAGCGTCGCAACTGACATTGAGTTGTATCATGACGTTGTCATTCTCAGACTGTTCCTAGTCAAGATTTACACTACTTGGTCAGTAAAGTAAACCCGTTGAGACTGGTACATGTCATATATCGGGATATATGATTCCAATGGTTTCTCAATGAACCATAAGTCTTGGAGACTAGTATAGACGTGTAGGTGTTTATACCGGATAAACACTGAACGACTCACCGAAGATTCTTAACGGATGGTACACCAACGTCAATAAGAATCTTATCGGGCTGAGTAGCACTTGTGATTCTTAAACTTGAGATGCCACTGTGGGCGCATGAGACATCTTCTACACTTAGATGGCAATCACGTCACCGATCTATTAAGATCAGACCTCCACCTGTTCGTTGGGTGTAGATAGATCCTCAGGGTGTTCTATGTGTATCAAGATAGGATCCGTCAGTTCTGTGTATCAGAGCATAGGTAGTCCATATGTTAGCAATCAGATAAAACCATGGGCCCGTGGTACAATTTAGAAGTTAGTTCTAAATGTTCTTTATGAGATTGCTAATAGAATAGTCGACTGGATAATCCCTATAGAGATTTGACGTTTACATCTATATCTCTGGGATTTATCCGGATACCTGTGACGGAGGAATTATACATTTGCCATGACCTCGACCTGTATGATTCAACGAATTTATCAGTGATCGTCATAATTTACGGGTGGATAAATTATGGACACGAAATTGGATTTCGTGACGGATATGCCTGAATCTAGAGAGTCTCAATAATGAAATATACTCATAGTGCACTAGAGCTATTAATAAATAATATTGATTATTTATAAAATCGTTTAAAGGTTAAACGTAAAATACATGTGTATAAACCTCATAGTCATTTCCTTAATTATTGTGTATTTACATTTAATACTTGATTAATTCAAATACACATTAATTAATTGTCAAATTGAGATATTTGACTAATATCTTAAATGAATATATGTATTTGATATTTAATGTAAATATAATACATATATTTAATATATTTGTATTTAATTAGTTAATTAATTAATTAATTGTTAAATGATTAAATTAATTAAAATATAAATATCTTAAAGTTTAGATATTTATTTTAATGACTATGTTGCCAATGTTGACTAAGTTGAAATTATCATTAATGTGTAATGATCATTTTATCAACTTGGCAAATGAAATACAAATGAAATTGAAATTAATTGTCTTCTATTTCCTTAAGCCAAATTCGGCCAAGGCTAAAAGCTGGCAAGTATATATTGTTTCAATTTCATTTGATGAGACAACCCTTTCACACTTTACCAAAACTCCATTGAAGAAAGACATAGAAGCTTGAGAGAAAAAAAAGCAAACAAGGAAAAGCTTGGAATTTAGTAAGTATTTCCAACTTACAATTAGAGAGAAAAATGTTCCTCTTGATGTGGTCTTCATCTTGATGTTCTTATGTTTTTATTGTTCCTTATTCTATGTTTTTTAGTAGAATGGAAATTTTTGATAGGGTTAAGCATGTATAGAAATCAAAGGATGCTTCTAATAAGTTAATAAGCATACTTTTGTAAGTTTAAGAAACTTTGTTGCTAATCTAGAGTTGTTGACCCACTCTTAAATGACCTAGATTTGATCTGCAGTTATTTCATTGTGTTGAGACTTGGTCGAACAAAATGTGATCGTCCCTTATGTGGTCGGACCTCGTCTGGTCGGACCTAATGTGGTCGGCACTTATGTGGTCGGACCTCGTCTAGTCGGACCTAATGTGGTCGACACTTATGTGGTCGGACCTAGTCTGGTCGGACCTAATATGGTCGGACCTAATGTGGTCGGACCTAATGTGGTCGGCATTTTTATGGTCGGACCAAAGGCCTAATGTGGTCGGACTATTACTTCATATGATCGGATCATGAATGTGAGTAATGGTTTTGGGTATGGGTGGAATCTGAACAGATTATTCATATTTGATATTGAATAATTTACTCGGTATTTTGAAAAAGTTTTGAAATACTATTTCTGCCCGACCCGCGTTTCCGCTGTGCTCGACCCGAGGTTTTCGGAAAACCCCCTTTCAAAATGGTATCAGAGCGAGTCTGATTCTAGGCCCCTTAATATGATTAGCCCTATACATGCATGTTATAATCTAATTGGATTAGATTTAGGGTGTATGACACTTAGCGAAAAATCCCTAATTAATAAGGTTTTAATGTAATTATGTATTTGATGCATGTTATATGGTCCGTCTTGTCAATACGGTTTATGAATATTTCTCTGTGACTACATCCGAGACCGTGCCTCTGCTGTGAGGGTATAGCCGATAGAGATTTATTTATGCCGGATGTATATTAGATACTAGATAAATTCAAGCGAAAGCGCAATCCTGAACGTGCCCCAGCTGTCAGGGTTACACGAGTAACTTGAGTTTATCATTGACAAGTTTAACCTTGGTACGTCTCCTTATGGGTCTACCTTAGCAGCGACAACGAGAAACGACCAGGACCGGAAATCAAGGAGTCACTAGTGAGTGATTGACAAATGAGTTGTCTACCTGATGAATATACGTAGGCGAGATCGTGCCTCTGCTGTGAGCTGAAATATATTCACGGGGTCCTCTTTTCACTATTTGTATTTAATTTAATTATTAAATCTTTGTATTCTGTTTTGGGATTACAGTAATGCATGATTTAGTGGGATGGGAATTTTTAGATTAAAAATCCATGATCTATTTTATGCTTTTGATATTATATGAAACTGCTTAATTCTCTGCTAACCGTTTTTCGTGATCTATATGATAGATTTGCGATGGCGACACCATCCACAAATCATTTTGCATGTATGCTTGATGCGAACAAACTAAAAGGCGCTGATAACTTCCCTGATTAGGAATTGGATTTGAGGATTGTCCTCGACTCCGAGAAGTTGGGTTATGTTCTTGAGGGTCCACTGCCCCTTGCTGTGGCAGAGGATGCTACATCGGAAGAACGCGAAGTCTTCCAGACATAGAAGGATGATGATTTAAGGGTTAAATCATACATCCTAAGTTCGCTTTCACCGGGACTCAAGAAACAGTATTATGGCATGTTAGATGCCTATACTATGATGACACGATTAAGACAATCGTTTGAGAACCAAGAACAAGTAATTGTTCACAAGGTCGCAATGGAATTGTTCCATGCGCGATTGGATGAGGGGTAAGCTATTAGCCCACATGTTCTTCAGATGATCAATTTGATCGATCAACTGAGGCAACATGATCTCATTCTAAATGACATTCTCGGTAGGAGTGTCATTCTTGGTTCACTCCCAGCTTCTTATCGCCAGTTTGTGATGTATTTCAACATGAACGGGATTATCTGTACCTACTAAGAGCTACATAGAATGTTGCTTACAGCGGAAGAGGACCTCAAGAAGGGAGTACCGACTCCTCCTCCGAGACCTACTTCACTTTCTGCTTCTTCCCAGATTGGATCAAAGGGAAAGAAGAAGAAAGGGAAGAAGAAGAAGGGTTTTGGTCCTCAACCACAGAGAAAGATAGCAAAGCCCAAGAGGGCTTCTGAAGACAGGTGCCATCACTGCAGCAAGGTCGGGCACTAGAAAAGGAATTGTCCTGATACATCGCCCAACTGAGGAGAGAGAGAGCATCTACATCAGGTACATTTATTTTTCCAGTTATTGATATATCTTTGGCTTGTGAAGCCGTTACATCCAGCTGGATTTTAGATTCTGCTTGTCCCATTCACATTTGCAATTCATTGCAGGTGCGGAAGGAAAGTAGAAGGCTGAAGCCTGGAGAGATGTAGTTGCGATTTGGAGTGGAGACTCACTGGATGCAGTTGCAGTGGGAGTATGCGAGATCTCATTGCCGAATGGGACACCTTTGTTAAATGAATGCCATTTTGTACCTGGATGTGTAGCTAATATTATATCACTTTTTGTATTGGATACAGAAGGCTTTCATGTTAATATTAAGAATTGTTCTTTGTATTTATATGATAAAAATAATATTCAGATCCTTCGTTGTCCAAACCAGCAAGGTCATTATACGTTGCAAACTTCAAAAGATATTTTAAATACTAGAGTTAATAAACGAAGTTTACCTGAAGTTAATAATACTGAACTTTGGCATATGCGGCTAGGTCACATTGGCGTTAAACGTCTTACCCAATTAGTTATGAATGATTTGATACCAGATCTCACCATTCAATCCTATCCAAATTATGAATCCTGTATTCAGGGTAAAATGACGAAAGCCCCATTTTCTGGTGTTGGACACTGCGCCACTAACTTGCTAGAACTCGTACATTCTGATGTATATGGTCCACTAAGTCAAAATGCTCACAGTGGTTATTCGTACTTCGTTACTTTTACCGATGATCTGTCACGGTACGGTTATGTGTATTTGATGCGACATAAATCGGAAACCTTTGAAAAGTTCAAAGAGTTCCGAAATGAAGTAGAAAAACAAACTGGTCAATTTATTAAATGCCTTCGATCTGATCGAGGCGGCGAATATATGAGTGGTGAGTTCATGGATTATATGAAGGAGAATGGGATTCTCGCTCAATATACTCCTCCAGGTACTCCATAGCACAATGGAGTGTCTGAAAAGAGAAATCAGACTTTATTGGATATGGTCCGATCAATGTTGAGTTTCACAGATTTGCCATATTTTTTATGGGGCTACTCTCTTTTAACAGCTGCACATCTTTTGAATAAGATTCCTTCAAAAGCTTTTCCTACGACTCCGTATGAGATATGGTTCGGTAGGAGACCAAATCTTAATTATATTAAGGTTTGGGGTTGTCCTGCATATGTCAGAGTGACTCAGCAAGATAAGATTTCGCCTCGAGGGCAAAAGTTTAGGTTTATTGGATATCCTTCGAATACGAGGGGATATCTGTTCTATGATACCGAACATCAAAATGTATTCGTAGCTCGCTTCATAAAATTTCTAGAAGTAGAATTTTTGTCAGAAGGTGGTAATCATAGACAGGTTGAGCTTGATGAAGTCCAACCTGAAAACAACAAACCAACGGAGGAACCTGAAGTTCAAGTAGATGAAGGACCTTCAACACACACACTCCGTAGGTCGGAAAGGGTATCTAGACCTCCTGAACGCTTGTATTTGATATAAGAAAAGAGTCTGGATGTTCTCTTAGTTGAAGAGACAGACCCTTTCACCTATAGAGAATCGATGTTGGACATCGACTCCGTGAAATGGCAAAGTGCCATGAAATCCGAGATAGACTCAATGCATGAGAATCAAGTTTGGAACTTGGTTCCGCTTCCCGAAGGAATTGTTCATATCGGTTGTAAATGGGTTTACAAGAAGAAGCGTGGGCCTGAAGGTAAGGTTGAAACTTATAAGGCCCGAATGGTAGCAAAAGGTTACACGCAGCGACCTGGCGTCGACTACGATGAAACTTTTTCACCAGTAGCAATGCTTAAATCTATTCGGAATTGCTTTCTATAGCTGCGTATCATGAATACGAGATTTGGCAAATGGATGTCAAAACGCCTTCTAAATGGATTTCTGATGATGAAGAAATCTATATGGAACAGCCGGAGGTTTTGCGTCCAGCGAAAACTCGGGGATGGTATGTAAGTTTAAGTCCATTTATGGATTAAACAAGCTTCACGAAGTTGGAATCTTCGATTCGACGAGATTATTAGATCGTCTGGTTTTCTCAAGAATGCAAAAGAATCTTGTGTGTATCAGAAAGCCAGTGGGAGCATGGTCGTATTTTTAGTCCTATATGTTGATGACATCCTAATCATTGGGAATGATTTAGTATGTTACAAAGAGTCAAAGCGTACATCTGTAAGAATTTCTCCATGAAGGACCTGGGAGAAGTTTCCTATGTTTTAGGGATAAAACTCTATAGAGATAGACAAAGGAGGCTGATTGGGTTAACCCAATCAATGTACATAGATAAGATCTTAGAACTGTATAATTTTGGTAACTGTAAGACAGCAAACATACCGTTCAGACATGGGATTCATCTTTCAAAGAAGATGAGTCCACAAACAGAAGATGAGAAGGTTAGAATGTCTAACCAACCTTATGTTTTGTGTTTGGGTAGCATAATGTATGTCATGTTAAGTACGAGGCCTGATATCAGTTTCGCTGTTAGCATAACTAGTCGATATCAGTCCAATCCAGGAAATGACCATTGGATGGCCATTAAACATATCCTAAAGTATCTTAAGGGTACTAAGGATAAGTTAATAATTTATGGAGCAAACGAAATGCAAGTTAATGGATATAAGGATTCCGACTTCCAATCGGATCCCGATGATAGAAAGTCTACATCTGGATTCGTATTTACCCTTAACGGAGGTGCAGTTTATTGGAAGAGTTCCAACAGGGATCAACAGCAGATTCCACCACTGAGGCGGAATATATTGCAGCTTCTGAAGCTGCAAAAGAAGCTGTGTGGATAAAGAATTTTGTCACAGAATTGGGAGTTGTCCCAAGTATCGAGAATCCGATTACATTATACTGTGATAATACTGGAGCCATTGCGCAAGCAAAGGAACCAAGGGCGCATCAGAAGTCGAAGCATGTGGAACGCAAGTACCACATCATTCGAGAGATTGTGTCGCGATGGGATGTTATTGTGTGTAAGGTACCGAGTGAAGATAATGTAGCAGACCCGCTGACGAAGGCCATACCTCCGAAGTTGTCTGATAAACACGTGGAGTCGATGGGTATTAGATACAATCGTTATTGGCACTAGAGCAAGTGGGAGTTTTTGTTGGGGTTGGTGCTCAGAGCGCCAATTCTCGGTTGTATTTCTTTATGAATACTCTGTAAAACGATATTATTTTGAATAATATATATATATATATATATATATATATATATATATATATATATATATGCAGTTTCTATAATATAATCTATCTTTTTATATGGTAAAGATGTAATGACCTTAGAATGACTAGTCATGGTACAGTTGCAAAAAGCGTAGCAACTGACATTGAGTTGTATCATGACGTTGTCATTCTCAGACGTTCCTAGTCAAGGTTTACACTACTTGGTCAGTAAAGTAAACCTTTGAGACTGGTACATGTCGTATACCGGGATATATGATTCCAATGGTTTCTCAATGAACCATAAGTCTTGGAGACTAGTACAGACGTGTAGGTGTTTATACCGGATAAACACTGAACGACTCACCAAAGATTCTTAATGGATGGTACACCAACGTCAATAAGAATCTTATCGGGTTGAGTAGCACTTGTGATTCTTAGACTTGAGATGCCACTGTGGGCACATGAGACATCTTCTACACTTAGATGGCAGTCACGTCACCGATCTATTAAGATCAGGCCTCCGCCTGTTCGTTGGGTGTAGATAGATCCTCAGGGTGTTCTATGTGTATCAAGATAGGATCCGTCAGTTCTGTGTATCAGAGCATAGGTAGTCCATATGTTAGCAATCAGATAAAACCATGGGCCCGTGGTACAATTTAGAAGTTAGTTCTAAATGTTCTTTTTGAGATTGCTAATAGAATAGTCGACTGGATAATCCCTATAGAGATTTGACGTTTACATCTATATCTCTGGGATTTATCCGGATACCTGTGATGGAGAAATTATACATTTTCCATGACCTCGACATGTATGATTCAGCGAGTTTATCCGTTATCGTCATAATTTACGGGTGGATAAATTATGGACACGAAATTGGATTTCGTGACGGATATGCCTGAATCTAGAGAGTCTCAATAATGAAATATACTTGTAAAGAACTAGAGCAACATTAATAAATATATTGATTATTTTTAAAATCGTTTAAAGGTTAAACGTAAAATACATGTGTAGGACATCATAGTCATTTCCTTAATTATTGTGTATTTACATTTAATACTTGATTAATTCAAATACACATTAATTAATTGTCAAATTGAGATATTTGACTAATATCTTAAATGAATATATGTATTTGATATTTAATGTAAATATAATACATATATTTAATATATTTGTATTTAATTAATTAATTATTTATTTAATTGTTAAATGATTAAATTAATTAAAATATAAATATTTTAAAGTTTAGATATTTGTTTTAATGACTATGTTGCCAATGTTGACTAAGTTGAAATTATCATTAATGTGTAATGATCATTTTATCAACTTGGCAAATGAAATACAAATGAAATTGAAGTTAATTGTCTTCTATTTCCTTAAGCCAAATTCGGCCAAGGCTAAAAGTTGGCAAGTATATATTGTTTCAATTTCATTTGGTGAGACAACCCTTTCACACTTTACCAAAACTCCATTGAAGAAAGACATAGAAGCTTGAGAGAAAGAAAAGCAAAACAAGGAAAAGCTTGGAATTTAGTAAGTATTTCCAACTTACCATTAGAGAGAAAAATGTTCCTCTTGATGTGGTCTTCATCTTGATGTTCTTATGTTTTTCTTGTTCCTTATTCTATGTATTTTTAGTAGAATGGAAATTTTTGATAGGGTTAAGCATGTATAGAAATCAAAGGATGCTTCTAATAAGTTAATAAGCATACTTTTGTAAGTTTAAGAAACTTTGTTGCTAATCTAGAGTTGTTGACCCACTCTTAAATGACCTAGATTTGATCTGCAGTTATTTCATTGTGTTGAGACTTGGTCGGATAAAATGTGGTCGTCCCTTATGTGGTCGGACCTCGTCTGGTCGGACCTAATATGGTCGGCACTTATGTGGTCTACACTTATGTGGTCGGACCTAGTCTGGTCGGACCTAATATGGTCAGACCTAATGTGGTCGGACCTAGTCTGGTCGGACTTAATGTGGTCGGTATTTTTGTGGTCGGACCAAAGGCCTAATGTGGTCGGACTATTACTTCATCTGATCGGATCATGAATGTGAGTAATGGTTTTCGTTATGGGTGGAATCTGAACAGATTATTCATATTTGATATTGAATAATTTACTCGGTATTTGAAAAAGTTTTGAAATACGATTTCTGCCCGACCCGCGTTTCCGCTGCGCCCGACCCGAGGTTTTCGGAAAACCCCCTTTCATTAACCATGTCCAACAAGGTTCGGTTTCTCCGTTCGGACATACCTTTTAATTGCGGTATTCCAGGAGGAGTCCGCTGTGAAAGAATACCATATTCTTTCAGGTAATCAAGAAACTCGTTGCTCAAGTATTCGCCACCACGGTCCGACCGTAATGTCTTAATACTCTTGCCTGTCTGTTTTTCAACTTCGTGTCGAAACTCTTTGAATTTCTCAAAAGTTTCCGACTTGTGTTTCATAAGATACACATAACCATAACGCGATGCATCATCCGTAAAGGTTACGAAGTATTCATATCCACCTCTAGCCTGGCTAGACATGGGCCCACATATGTCACTCTGAACGAGGGCTAACAGTTCAGTGGCGCGTTCACCCTTATCGCTAAAAGGTGATTTAGGTATTTTGCCTAATAAGCAAGATTCGCAGACGTCATATGAATTAGGATCAAATCCGTCCAAGTACCCACACTTCGAAAGTGTGGATATGCGAGTCTTGTTTATGTGTCCCAGACGACAGTGCCACATGTAAGTTTCTTCTTTGTTACTCGTTTTGAGCCTTTTGTTTGTTATTTTATATGTTGGAGATAGATTTATATTCATAATATAAAGACCATTACTTGCAATTGTATTGCAAATTTCTACATCATTTTTATAAACAAAACACACAGTGTCCTGAATACAAAAGTATACCCACACTGGGTTAACATAGATACATAAATAATATTCCTAGTCAAACTAGGTACATAATAACAGTCATGAAGTTCAAGTACATGCCACGAGGGCAGTTCCAAAACAAAAGTACCAACGGCCAAAACGGCGACTGGTGCCCCATTTCCGACGCGTAGATCAATCTCCCCTGAAGCCAGTCTCCTGCTAATCTGTATATCATGTACATCAGTACATATATGAGTACCACAACCAGAATCAAAAATCCAATTTTTAAAACTAGAAGAACCATGTTTATTTCAGTAACAAACATACCTGAAGCCGGTGTCTTGCCCGCTTTTATCTCCTTCTGGAGTGCCTTGTACTCGTGGTAGTTACGCTTCCGGTGACCCCGCTTGCCACACTGTAGGCAAACATCCTGAGATTTGTCCTTTGGCTTCCCAGAAGCCATTGACGATTTGGCCTTTCCCTTTCTATTATGCTTCTTCTTCTTCACACCTCCAGTTGCCTAGGGCCCAGCCCAAGTTGCCTGAGATGTCGATGCAAAGTGCGCCTCGCGCTTGTTGCCCTTTTGAAGCTCCTTCTCAGCCTCCTTGAGAGTTGACAATAACTCTCCAAGAGTATCACTGTTGTTCATCAAATTATAATTTATGATGAACTGTCTCCAGGAATCAGGGAGAGATTGCAGGATCATATCCACAGTAATCTCAGCCTCAAATACTATCCCCATGTTGGCCAACTTATTAATGTCAGCAATCATCTGTGCCACGTAGGACTCAACAGACATGCCTTCTGACATGCGTGAGCGAAAGAGCTTCTTCACTAACTCGTACCTCTGCATTCTCTTGTTAGAGCGATATAGATCTTGCAACCTCGCTAACATGTTATAAGGATCCAAGTCCCTATTTTGTGTACGGAAATGCTGAGTCATCGAAGCAAGCATAATGGAGTGAGTTATGTCACAATCATCGTTGTGAGTCTTCCAAAGCTCCAGCTCAAGTGTCTCATCCGGTCCAGGCTTAGGCCCAAGAGGTCTCTGTAAAGTATACAACAGCCTCTCTGAACCTATGGCAATCTTAAGGTTCATTTCCCAATCTGCAAAGTTTGTGCCCTTAAAGACATTTTCTCTCATGATAATGTCGCGGACATTTCCCTTTCTTGTCATCTTGACTACGATAGTCCAACTATCTAGTCAACGATAATGGGTACAGTCTAACTGTTACATAGAAAAATAACAATATATTAGTCCAACTAATAAAGTAATTTTGACGAAATTATTTGAAAGCGCGTAAAGCTAAGTATCTGAATGAAATTAAAAATTCAATACTAGCCTCCCACTATTTTTCGGCGAGTCTCTAACCCTCTGTTGAGTACTCGGGAAACCTAGTTTCCTAGTGGGCTAGGATCCCGTTAAATAACACACAACCTTGACTTTGGCCAACAAGTTGTATGATATTTAACTAGGTTAATCTCGAAGATCAATTGGATCTAATCCAACTCCTAGATCCGGTAGGTGGACATCCAAGTCCAAAACACATATACTTTATATATGTCAATATGTCAAACATAATTACCTAACCTTTTTCCTCTGAATCAACTAAGCCTTGGCTTTGGCACAACAAGCTTAATGATTCCAGTTAAGCGGGACCCGTTGACATGGAAAGTTTCGTAATCAATGTCGATGGACAATAAGTGATCTTGACTTTGGCCAACAAATCACAACTTGGACAAGACACCGATATGTAACAAAACCTTCATGATTCAAACACATCCGCAATTGACAAAGGCCTTGACTTTGGCCAACAAACCAATGCCAATTTTGGATCTTGAGTAAGATCACTCAACGGAAGGAAAAATCGCTTAATATTCTTTTGAGGGTTTTTCACGTAAATTGGCAACCAATTAATTATCTTTGTTAGGTCTCATCATACACCCTTAAGCATGCTTCTAAAACATCATAAGGCGCATAAGTAAATTAATAGCGATATGCGGATGGATATATAACAACTTGTTCCTAGAACAAATCACTCCATTCCTCTCACGGCTAGCACTATTCTACTTCTAACCAATTACATAATGCAATAATAGAAACCTCATTAACATTGAGGGGAATTAGGTAAGAAGAGAATACATAGAATCAATAAGAGAGAAGGCTGGACACGCAGGTCCAATTTATAAATTATAAATTTACAACAATTTCTAAAATTGACCTTTTCCTTTCTAATATCCATCTGATATACACTATTCATTCATCACATCACATATATTCATTCAAGGCATGCTTTAAAACCAATCTAATCCAATTAATTAGTCTTTATTAAGTGACCATCCAATGTTCAAACAATGATTTGATTTTTGAGCGAGTCTAAACTCGTTTGAGAATAAGTACTCAAAGTACGAATTCTCGAATTATATCGAACTACTCATTAAATCTAATTTAAGTCGTATTCAATACTAATTCTATTATTTAATTCCAAATTAAATATTTACACTTTTTAATGTGCTTTAATGACTATATTCCAAATCTAATCTTATTGGGTCTCAAAGCCCAACTAACATCCAATGTAAGTTTAATTAAAGTCCAATGGGCTTTCAATTGATTTCATAAGGCATGGGCCTTGGTCAATGTGGGTCAAACCCAATTACCAAGCCCAAGTGAGGAATCACCCTCATTTGCCAAGAAACCAATATCAAGCCCATAAGGCCCAATTAAACCTTTAAAGCCCATTTTATTACATTTGGACTTAATGGAATGATTTAGGCCCAATTTGGATCCAATCCAATTGGCCTAAACCAACTTGGCCCAACCAAGCCCATTATGCCCAATATAACAAATTCAAGCCCAATTCAAAATTAAGCCCATTAATCAATTTTAATATCCAATTTTAAAATCCAATTAACATAAGTGTAAATACATGATTAAACCCTTTTAAATCAATCTTCAAAAAACATTAATTTATCATTTAATCATGCTTATAACATAAACTAATGTCCAACATTATTTCATGAAAAATCAAGTCCATACATGCCTATATGCACTCGGCCAAGGTAAGGAAAAAATTCCGATTTCGTTTTTTAATCCGATCGAATCACTAATCGTCATTCCATATCTGTTTCAAGTCATCCAATGAACTCACAAACAAAAAATACAAAGTCCTTTGCTAGGGTATAGATTCGGCCAAGCCTCTCATATGGGGAAAAATTCATCCAATGTGTTTTTCATAAAATTGATGATGTATAACACAATGTTACATACATTTAAGCATATTTAATCAATCAATTTCATCAAATCATGCTTCAATCAATTTTACCCAAATTTTACCCTAATATTTTTCATGCTTTAACAAGGCTCTGATACCATTGTTGGGTTTCTAATATAGTCCCAAGATCATCACAAAGCATGAAATAAGAATGAATAATTGAAAAAGTGGCGGAAACACACTTACAATGATCGGATGTGATGAGATGCTCAACAAAAATTTCTCATTTCCACTTGATGAGTATTCGGCCAAGGAAGGTTTATTTTGTTGAAGAAAATTTCCAAGCTCCAAGCTCCAAGAATGAGATCCAAGCTCTTGAATCTATTCCCTATCACCTTTGTTTGATCCACCAAAGTGTGCTAGCAAAAATGGCCTTTGTAAAATCAAAAAGAAAAACCCTAGGTTTCTTCCTTTAGGTTTCGGCCAAGTGAGAGGTGTGAGGGAGAGAGAATATTTTGTTGTATCTAATACAAAAAACCCTAGGTAAAAAGTGAAAAAGAAAAGCTTTTAACCTTTCCAAAAAGTTAAACCCTTTTCCCCCCAATTTTCCCTCCAAAAGTCAAAAGGTCAAAAGTCAAAAAGTCAAAGTTACTTTTCATAAAGTGATTTGACTTCCATCACACATCATTGATATGTGATATGACTCGCGATGTGATTTACGATGTGACTTGCGGCCGCACGCGATTCAAAATCGGTGCAACTTCGTAAACACATTCCGGGCTCGGTTTCGATAATTCTAAATTAACGATTTTTCCGATGCCTCGTAAACAAATCCAATTTACTATTCATGTCGCTCGAGAATTAATTCTAAATTAATTTGAGTGCCCAAATTAAAATCTAATTTTAATTCCGAATCGAAATTCAATTTCGTTTAATATATCGAATATATTATTTTATCGATTAATTCCAAATTAATCTTTCTCTCTCCTCTAACAGTACTTTATCCTAGATAAAGTTTCTCCGTTTTAATCCCAGATTAAGTTTGAATCAAACGTCATCGGTGAATTCTCGGGAAGTGACCCAAGAGATCTCCGGATATGTTGGCAGTAAATACAGTCGTCGGATTATCCAAACACGTACGTACCTCGTACTACGTTTTACCGATTTACGAGACAAGGTTGGCTTCTAGCAAAGCTCCATGCCTACCTAATTCTCCAGAAATATTCTTACTGGAATATAAGATCTATATCAGGCGTAGTATACCGTAGTATCATGTATAGCGATCCAGTATCTGATGTCACGTGCAAGGCCTGTGGCTGGAATAGTGTCTGCCCCGTACGAAGCACATATCGGATATCATGCAACTAGTCTCTTTGAATCGGATAATCGTGACCTTGTCATATTATCCCGATGGTTGCAACACTATAGAGAACCAGTTCTAATCCCTACGTGATCATCATCTCCATATGTCTGAAGTGATACTTACATCTTGACATCACATCCAATACACTACGATTCTCAATAAACTCAGAAGAGGGGTACACAGAACCTGTTAAAGCCCTGGATGACCAAAACCAAAGTTTATCGATTGTCGCAAGTACTAGCGATGCAAGTCTCAGGTTAAGACCAAATACACCTACCCTGAAGCGGACTCCCATAGACACATATACATACTACCAATGGGATTTCGCTGGGTCTATCCAGAGCGAAGCTGTTTTCCGTACCATCGGTAAAACACGACCTCCTATCGCACTTGTATAAGTATCCAATACTTAAAAATATGAGGAATATGCCGTTATGACCTCACAACGCGCACAAGTGCAATACTAGTATATTCCGTATTATCGATGTCCAATCTCGATAATACTACGACTATGGATATTTAATGATTAAACCTTTATGGATTGATACTGTCTCATATCATCTCAATCTGGTACTAATCATATGGACTTCTACCATTTATATTAAAGTAAATAAATTTACAAAACGGTAAAAGGCAATTTCATTAATACATAGTTAATTTTGTACAAAAACACAATGCCTTTTACAAACAGTGACGCTATGGGTCATAACTGTCCAACAACTAGATGCTGAACACTTAAACTGAATATGTTTGAGCTAAACCTGGATGCTAAGCTGAAATATATGAAATGAACATGAAATGCATAAACCACATATGCCTCTCTGATTTGAAAATATGTGAGCTGAATCTGAATACATACTAACATATATGTGTTATTCCTGATTACCTAAATGAGGAAGCATGAGTTAACTTGAATATCTAACTTGAACATACATGTCCTGAATGTCTAAACTGGATTGGCATGAACTGCGCCTAACTACTTGAACTGGAATGCAGGTCTAACTAACTGAACTGGGAAGGGATGAACCTAAAAACTGAACCATACATGTATAGTCTGATCTGATTATCTGGCCTAGAATGCATGATCTGATCAGAATTCTAATTTCGTGTCCATAATTTACCCACTCATGAATTATGACGACCATTGATAATCTCGCTAAACTATACAAGTCGAGGTCATTGCATACATATAATCCCTCCGTCACAGGCGATCCATATTATACATGGGATATAGATGAAAATGTCAAATTCGTTCGGTATAATATAGTCGACTTTTCAATTTACGATCTCTAAATAACACTCGGAACTGATTTCCGAAGTTATACCACGGTCATGGATTTACTAGATAGTAAACACGTGTAGGATACATATGCCCTGTACACAGGACTAAAAGATCCTCTCTTGATACGCACTGGATATCATGAGCATCGGTCCACACCCAACGAACAGGCGGAGGACTGATCATGAATAGATCGGTGACGTGACTGCCATCAAAGTGTGGATGATAACTCATATATCCCACTGTGGTATCTCAAGTCGAAGGACCATTATGTTTGCTCAACTTGAGAAGATTCCTATTGACGTTGGTGTACCATCTTTTAGGAATTTTTAGTGAGTCGTTCAGTGTTTATCAAATAAACACCTACATATCTATACGAGTCTCCCGAGACTCATGATTCATTGGGATAAACATCGGACCAAGTCACGATATACGACATGTACTGGTCTTAACGAATTTTACTAACCGCCCGTGTTAGTAAATCTTGACCAGGAACTTTATTTAATGATATACATCTTATAGTGCACTTCTCAATGTCAATTACAAACAACGTTGTAACTGCGCAATACATTGTAAATCCTAAGGTCTTTTTCTAATATACACGAATCACTAAACCAGATTTAGTTTCAATCTAATGTAATTAGAAATCTAATTATAATTAGATCGAATATGTGTATAAAAGACAAGAGGTCCTACCATTAAATAAGTAATATTATGGAAAATGGAATTGCTCGTATTTTTGAATCGTACATAAATACGATCTGGATTGGCACTCTGAGCACCAACCCTAACACAAATTAGGTTAAAAACGTGTCCAAAATAACTCAGCTTCGCACCGGCGTTCGAAAGCCACTCGAACGCACCACGAACGTGTGCTCTTTGGAAAGGTTCGTTCGAACGTTTACTCGAATGCACCACAAACTTTTGCTCTCTAGAATATTTTGTTTGAATGCTTACTCGAACGCATCACAAACGTTTGCTCTTTGGAATATTTCGTTCGAACCCAATAGCGAACATGCCACTAACGTCACACGTTCGAACGCTTCAACAAACGCAGCACTAATGAATTTGCTCCAACTTTGTCAAATATCAATCCAATTACTCCAAATTCTTCAAAATTTATTACAACTCAATTGAACTTATTTTATTACGGACATTACCAATAAAAATGAAACTAACACTTATGGCCTCAGCCTCAACTTGCTCAATCTCGTCATTTTAAACCATCTTCTTGGCAGTTGCAATAAGAACGTCTCCTTTGTTATTTCGAAACACTGCCCCAAACCAATAACACTACTACTCGACATGAAAATTGCATTCACATTAATCATTATCAAGTCTTGAGGCCATCTCCATTATTAATTTGGTGCAATTTTTACACCATTTTTAATGCAAGTTTCACTTCAAAGACTATTTTCATCTCCAACCCAGTACACCAAAAAGTATATTTTTAAAAATATTCTATTTATGAAACTTTTTAATTATTATTTAAATGGATAATTAAATAAAGATTGCCAAAATGGCGCACAACTACAGTGTTGCGCCAAATTTGGCACAATACTATAGTTATCTCTATTTTGGCGTCCGTTGGGTTGGAGCTAATTTCTTACTCCATTTTGGCGCTTTGCTTGAAATTGAAGTTAGGTTGGAGATGGCTTAACTTTAATAAATCAATGAATCACGAACCGTCGCAAGCATAGTCATGAAATGTGATTTTGTAACTGTTTAACAACTCCAACAATTAGAATTTAGACTCCAAAGATATTTATTGAATAATAGTTTATAACCGTTTATTTGAACAGGTGTTGCATTTGTATGAAGCGGTACTTCAATTGAGTCTTGTCTTTGTATGGAAGCACATGTGAAGTAATTGCATGCTTGTGGCAATGTTTGATTTATTAAATGGTTAATAAACATAATTACATTAATTCAATGGTTTATCACTCACGTGTTTGCAAAATAACTAATTAGTCTCTTTATTTAGAGTAAATCTTTGGTGCAACAGTGGTATGGATGATGTGGTACCACCAACCAAATAAAAAATAACATGTTTAATTTTCTTCCTATTTTTTAGTTATTTTTTGACTTTTTAGCACGCGTGGCAAATGATGATTGGGTTGTTGCATGGATGACGTGGTACCACTGTTGCACCAAAGATTTTCTCCTTTAAGAGACATCATGAAAATGAGAGATTCTTTAGTGCAACAGTGGTATGGGTGACGTGGTACTACAAGCCAATCATCCACTGACATGTAGAATTTTTTTACCTATTTTTTAGTTGTTTTTTACTTTTTAGCACGCGTGGCAGTAGATGATTAGCTTGTTGCATGGATGACGTGGTACCACTGTTGCATAGAAAATTTTCTACATGAGAAGATATGTTTGTTGATTCATATCTCTATATAAAAGGGCATAAGAACAAGCAATTGGAAAATTTCCTTGTTCGGATAAGAGTTCGGTAGCAATACGCAATTTTATAATTGCCTTTTGTTCCCAAATTACTTTGAGTGGCCGGCAATAATTATTTAAGAGATAGATTAATCATCGCCAATTGTATATATAGAAGCAACAAGATTCCCATCTATCTCAAAGTCTTCTCTAATTTCTATTTTCAAACATTACTCCAGCAGTTTCTTTTCGTTTCTAACAGACTACAGTGAGTATCCCTCTGTCCTTGATCCTGAGAACTAATAACGTTCCCTGCTTTATTTCCTTGGCAGTCTGGGTTGCTCTGCAGATTACTTGTTGAAAGCCAATGAGTATATTTCTAATAAGTAAACGAATTTCTAACTCCCCAAACAACACCGACCCCCTCGTTTGAACATCAACTTTCTTACGGTTTGTTGAACTTCAACTTTTCACTTGAAAGGAAGGATTTTTAAGTAGTTTTTTACTTTAAAAAAAATGTGGGATAATTATTGTATTTGTAATAGACTTTGTTGTTAACTTTGGCCATTGGTAATTGGAAACTGTGGGTCTTCAGGATATTAAAACATTTTAGACACTATAAATTTTCATGGCCCTTGGTGTCACACGGCTAAATTTGAACCTCAAATTTCTTCAGCCAAGTGCGGCACTAAGTTCACCCAACTTAGTCAGCCTTCTCTCGTAAGCAAGCACACAAGCCACAAACAATCACTCACAATGTCCTCACACCCTCACGGTCAGCATCCAAACAAGCACTGCCTCAAGTAAATACAACACACAAGCTTCACAAGACAAAGCCCAACCTTATTATTACTCACCAAAGCAATTACAAGGATTCGTGCTAACATACAAATGATTCCCCCAAGAACATTCAATCTGGTCTCGTGTCTATGCTCTCTCTCTCATGTATGATCTCACAATACAATATATAGTGGCAGTTACACCCCAACTGCCCTAGGGTGTGCTGGCCCAATAGGCACCAGCCACACACAAACACCCAGCAGTTACATCCCAACTGCTATAGGAAGTTCCCCCCACACAAACAAGCATTACATGAATTCCTCCACATGTTTCCCAGCACGCCAGTTACTAGCAGTTCCTCTCGCAACTGCCCCATGTGTTTAGCATGTAAAGCCAACTCCCTTGCATGTGCACGCCAACTGCCATGCAAGTGCAGGCCAACTGCCTCTCGCAACTGCCCCGCGTGTCCGGTGCATGTGCATGCAACTGCCCCACTCAAGACAGCATCAACTCCCTCCGGACAGCACCAACCGCCCATGTCTCAGCAACACTTCCTTGGGACAGCATCAACCGCCCGTCATGTTAGCAAACTCCCTCAAGACAGCACCAACTGCCCGCACACACACAGCCCACCCAAGCCATGTGCTTCTTGCGAGTGCTTGGCTGCCACCAAGCCACTCGTTCCCCATTTTCTCGAGTAACCAGTCTAAGGGGCTGACAAACCACCCCCATTTGAACTAGGCGACGCCCTCGTCGCAACTGAGTCAAGATATGCCTGGACTACCCTCAAAGTAGTATTATGTTCCCAAGTTGCATCTGCTATAGTGCAACCCTTCCACTGAACCAAGAAATCTGTCCTTCGATTCTTCTTACTCTGCCCCATCACCCTGTGATCCAATATATTCTCAATTTGCTTGTCAAATTGTTTCCGAATAGTTGGCGGAGCTCGACTTTTCCGAACCAGGCTCTCATCATTGTCTTCATGGAATGGCTTCAGGAAACTCACATGGAATGTAGGATGCACATTTATCCTATCCGGTAGCTTCAATCTATAAGCTATTTGTCCAACCCGTTTCACTACTTCAAATGGACCGTCAAATTTCGGTACTAACCCACGGTGCACTGTCTTGCTGCTGATTTTCAATTTCAGTAGCACTCGGTCACCCACCTGAAATTCCAGCGGCCTCCTCTTTCTGTCAGCATACTTCCTCATTCGGCTCACTACCTTCTCGAGGCTATCATTTGCCTCTTCCAGAAACTCATGCTTTTCTCGAGCAAATCTGTACGCAACAGGGCACTTACCTCCAGTGCGCTGCTTGATCACCTCGTGCGGAGTCAGCGGCTGCTGCCCCAACACTATCTCAAAAGGACTCATCCCCGTTGACGAGCTCTTGTGCAAGTTGTACGAAAACTGAGCCACATCCAGCAGCTCTACCCAATTTTTTGACTCGCAGTCACATAATACCTCAAATATTCTTCCAGCAACCCATTCACCCTTTCCGTCTGACCATCTGCCTGAGGATGATTTGCCGTAGAGAATTTCAAGTCTGACCCCATAAAGCCAAATAACTCAGTCCAGAACCGACCTGTGAACCGTGCATCCCTATCACTCACTATGTCTTGCGACAGCCCAAAGTGTTTCACTACATCTCTGAAGAAAAGGCGTGCAGTTTCCTCCGTCGGGCACGCATGTGGCGCTGCCATGAACACAACATATTTGGAGAACCGATCCACTACTACCAGCATTAACCAAACCCTTGCACTATTGGAAATCCCCCAATAAATTCCATGGAAACACTCTTCTATGGTTGCTCTAGAATGGGGAGAGGTTGTAGCATCCCTGCCTCCCTCTTCCTCTCTGTTTTATCCAATTGACAAACTAGGCAAGATCTCACATAAGCCTCAATATCATGTTCCATCCTCGGCCAATACCAACTCCGAGCCAGCAAAGCCATTGTTCTCTCAACACCCGGATGTCCCACCCACTACGCATCGTGTGTCTCTCTCAATAACTCCCTCCGGAGGTTCCCATAACTCGGAACAAAGGGCCTCCCCCCTTCACATAAAGCAAACCAGAATCTACCCAATATTTCCGGACCTGACCATCAGCAACTTTCCCCACAAGCCGTTGATAAACCTGATCCAATGGTGATACCTCCCTGATCCTATCCAGGAAATCACTCTCCAAAATCGAGATTGCCGCCACTGTTTCCACTATAGCCTTGCGGCTAAGGGCATCTGCAATATGGTTGTGCCTCCCAGGACGGTGTTCCCACTCAAAATCAAATTCAGCAAGCATCTCTTGCCATCTTGCTTGCTTAGGACTCAACTTCTTCTGTGTCTTGAAGAAGGTATTGGCAACATTGTCCGTCACTAACCTAAAGTGCGAACCCAACAAATAATGCCGCCAAATGTTTAGGCAATGAACAACTGCTGTCATCTTCTTCTCATGTGCTGAATACTGCTGCTCGGCATCCTTCAATTTTCTACTTTCAAAGGCAACAAGATGTGAATTTTGTACCAATACACCCCCAATAGCTCGGTCAGAAGCATCAGTGTGTACCTCAAATGGTGAGTCGAAGTCCGGCAAACGCAAAACAGGCTCTTCTGCGACCGCACCCTTCAAATCCTCGAATGCCTCATGGCATTGCACATTCCATACCCAAGTTTGTTCCTTTTTCAGCAAATCACTCAAGGGAGCCACCCGCTTGGAATATCCATTGATGAACTTGCGGTAATAGTTAGCCAACCCCAAAAATGACCGCAACTCAGCAACTTTAGAAGGACTAGGCCAATCCCGAATGGCTTGGACTTTTCTCTCATCCATACGAACTTGCCCTTGTCTCACCCAATGACCCAGAAACATCACTTATTGTTGGGAAAATTCACACTTTTCCATTTTAACATACAGTGCATGCTGTCTCAGTTTCTCCAACACCAATCTCAAATGATGCAAATGATCAGCATGGGTCTCACTATATATTACTATGTCATCCAGATACACTACCATAAATCGGTCCACAAACTCAAACAACACATCATTAATTAAATTGCAAAAGGTAGCTAGGGCATTAGTAAGTCCGAAGGGCATTACCAGAAATTCATATGATCCATACCTTGTCATACAAGTAATCTTCCCCTCATCGCCTTCAGCAATTCGCACTTGCAAATATCCAGGCCGCAAGTCTAACTTTGTGAAGTAGAAGGCCTTAGACAGACGATCAAACAAATCGGCCACCAACGGAATGGGGTACTTGTTCTTAATCATCACCTTGTTCAAAGCTCTGTAGTCCACACACATTCGTAAAGATTCATCTTGCTTCTTCTGGAATAGGACGGGTGCACCGTATGGAGCCTTAGAGAGCTGGATCATCCCAACATCAAGCAAATCCCCCAATTGCTTGCGCAATTCAACTAGTTCCGGAGGACTCATCCGGTAAAGTACTTGGGCAGGCGACCGAGTTCCCGGGACCAATTCTATCTTGTGGTCAGTAGGCCTTCGAGGTGGAAGGGACTTTGGCAACTCCGGAGGCATTACATCCTTGTATTCCATCAATAATTCTGCAACCACATCAGACACATCCACTTTCTTTCCCGCCTTGACTTCTACGAGTGCAGCCAAGTATGTTTCTTCCCCACGTTTCAACCCACTCTCAATTCTTAAGGCTGACACCAACTCCTGTTGTTCCTCAGCCCATTTACTCCCGCACACTTTGCCAAAAGCAGGGACAAAACATGGTTGGTTTTCATCACCGCTCAAAAGACCCGCCAAATAAGGCATCACCGCTACCTTGGCCTGAATGAAAAACTGATTCCCCAAAATCAACTCAAAATCATCCAAGGGTACTGCCATCAACGTGCATAACCCATGCCATTGGCCAAGCTGTATCACCACACCCGCGACTATGCCTTGAACTTGCTTTGCTGTCGAATTGACCGCCTTGATGCTACTCCCCGATTTAGTCAATTCGAGGCCCAACTTCTCGGCAACTCCTACCGCAACAAAGTTGTGTGTAGCCCCAGTGTCCACCATTGCCCTCACTGTCTCCCCATTAATGAGAAATTGGACATACATCAAGCCATTATCAAATTTGTCTTCCCTAATTGCATTCACCAACTGAATGGGGTTCATCCGACTAGGCACTGTCGAGTTCCCTTCCCCTTCCTTGCTCGTTTCTGCAGCCACAAGTGCATTCAATTTCTCTTTTTTTGGGGGCAATCTCTCGCCCTATGTGGACCGTCACAAATGAAGCAACCCTTATTGTTGTTGTTGTTCCCTCTCTTGAACTTACCATCACCTTGTGACTTGTCTTTTCCCTCATTGTTCTTCTTCTTGTCCCCCTTCTCCGGGTCTTTATACTTCTCCTTTCCTTTGCCCTTTTGATCAAGTTTGGAATTCATAGAAGAACTAGGTCTATAGTCCACGAGGCAATCTGCTGCTGCCATGGCTGCGGGCAAGTCTCGCATACCTTGCCTCCGCAATTCATTTTGTGCCCAAGTTTGCAATCCCGACATGAAGTTAAAAAGCTTGTCTTCCTCTGACATGTTCCTTATGTCCAACATCAAGGAACTAAACTGCTTCACATACTCCCGAATGGAACCAGTCTGCTTCAAACTTTTCAAAGTCTCCCTTGCGATCCACGGTGTGTTGGTATGGAGGAATTGATCCTTCAACTCCTTCTTCAACGCCTCCCATGTGGTTATTGTGGGACGCCCCGCTGTCTCATCATCATCCAACCGAGTTCTCCACCACAATTTGGCATCACCAGCCAAATACATGCTCGTGATAGTCACTTTCTCTGCCTCTAAGACATGAGCAGCCTTGAAGTACTTATTCATATCCCATAAGAAGTTCTCCAACTCCTTTGCATTTCGAGCACCATCGAAAGGTTTTGGTTCTGGAACTTTCAGTTTGGTCGCACTCTCACCCCCAGCAGGTTGTCCACGACCCAATGCCCTCTTCATGAGAGCGATTTCCCCCATCATCTCTTCCTTTCTCCCTTTCGACGCCTCCACCAAAGCTACACAATCTCTGGTGACTATTGCGATACGTTCTTCCGCATCCGCCCGTTGTGTGTCAAGGTTGTTCCGAAGGCCTATAATTTCTTCTGCCAATTGTTCCATCGCCAAAAACAATGATGGAGTCTCGGCTAGACTCCCCAACGAGTGCCTCCAACTTGGCCACCCGCTCCTTCAATTCGGCGTTAGATCCGCCAGCCATCAGCCCAAGATGACGCTCTGATACCAGTTATCACACGGCTAAATTTGAACCCCAAATTTCTTCAGCCAAGTGCGGCACTAAGTTCACCCAACTTAGTCAGCCTTCTCTCGTAAGCAAGCACACGAGCCACAAGCAATCACTCACAATGTCCTCACACCCTCACGGTCAGCATCCAAGCAAGCACAACACACAAGCTGTACAGGACAAAGCCCAACCTTATTATTACTCACCAAAGTAATTACAAGGATTCGTGCTAACATACAAAGGATTCCCCCAAGAACATTCACTCTGGTCTCGTGTCTATGCTCTCTCTCTCATATATGATCTCACAATACAATATATAGCGGCAGTTACACCCCAACTGCCCTAGAGTGTGCTGGCCTAGCAGTTACATCTCAACTGCTATAGGAAGTTCCCACACACACACACAAGCACTACATGAATTCCCCCATATGTTTCCCAACACGCCAGTTACTAGTAATTCCTCTCGCAACTGCCCCATGTGTTCAGCATGTGAAGCCAACTCCCTTGCATGTGCACGCCAACTGTCATGCAAGTGTACGCCAACTGCCTCTTACAACTGCCCCGCATATCCGGTGCATGTACATACAACTGCCTCACTCAAGACAACATCAACTCCCTCCGGACAGCACCAACCTCCCATGTTCAGCAACACTTCCTTGTGACAGCACCAACCGCCCATCATGTTAGCAAACTCCCTCAAGACAGCACCAACTGCCCGCACACACAGAGCCCACCCAAGCCATGTGCTTCTTGCGAGTGCTTGGCTGCCACCAAGCCACATGTTCCCCATTTTCTCGAGTAACCAGTCTAAGAAGCTGACACTTGGTGCCTAGTGTTTGATGAATTATATTCCCACCCAATTGCACATTTGATTAAAATAAGGAAAAAATTATAAAATTGATCTCACTTTTTCAATTATTAAAACTAATTCACATTTTGAAATTTTTATTTAATAATTATATATAACATTTTCTTCTCAAATTACCCTTAGTTACACAACAACTACTCATTTCTTTTTCTTTTTTTTTCTTTTTCCAAGAAATAGATCAAACCAACCCTTATATGATTTGTATAGTTTATAATGATTTTATTGGGTGTGTTTTGTTGATATAATAGTTTTGTATAATTTATTCAGTTAGAAAATATTTAATATGATGAAAAAGTCGGGAAATTGAAATTAATTTTGGAAAAAAACTGTTTTTCCATGAAAATGATAAAATTTGAGAAAATTTACAAGTGTACACTACTTTAGATACAGGGTCGATTCAATCACCCGCCTCCATTTTTCCTCTATAATTGGTAATCATCGGATTTTGCGCGCTAATATGGAAGCTCGAGAGTTGTTGCATTGGTCCCAATACGGAAATCTGAGAGCTATTGTCTGGTCTTTCTCACGGATGTTGATATATATATATATATAATTTCCTTAGTCAATAAATATATAATTCTAAATGTGGGTTATTTTTTATTTTTACTGTCATTTTTGTAAATTTCCAAAAAAATAAAATAGGTACTTTAAAATACTTTAGGAATTTTTTTAGACTTTTGGTTTTGATTGTGCAAGAGCCCAGCCCAAATGGCCACATCCTTAATGGGTCAATAGTTGGCTCTCGTAGATTTAAGAACCTTATTTCAACTTTTTTGTACACTTCACACTACATCCTTCAACTCAAGACCGTGTGATACTATTTTTGTGTCTCATGGGCATGTGGTGACGTACAGAATGAGAAAGTCTTATATTCTAAAACCAGTTAATTAAATCACATTATGTGAATCAATTTTTTCCCTTCATAATTGGTAATTTTTAAACGCATGTATAAGTGCTAAAATTTTATTGAATAGATACACAAATGATGTGATGCCGGGTAAGAAAAAAGGATTTCTTAAAAAAATGATAGTTGTTTGGGTTTGGTGGTAAAGAATTTAAGATTTGATTGTTAAGTTTGGAGTCTGAGTTCGGGGATTGTATTTCTTGTAAGAGTCTGAGACAGCGGTAGATTTTACATGTTTCGTTTAAATCTGGATCAGATAATTTTACGGTAGGATTTCTAATTTTTTTCAAAAAAAAAAAAAAAAAAGAAGAAGTTATTAGTTGTAGTCTGCAAGGAAGTTGCATAGCTATCCAGGATTCCAGGGCCTACCAAGATTTAATTTTTTTCCCTCAAATGATCTATTACTAAAAAAATAAGCAGAAGATTACTAGCTATTGTCATATATCATATCTCCAGCAACATTAAATTCCCTCAACGCATTTGGCTTTATTTATTTTTATTTATTTTTTTATTCAAATTACTGTCACTATCTTATTTAATAAGTGAATAAATTAGTTGCAGTGTGCTTTATTTATTTATTTATTTTTATTATTTTTTATTCAAATTACTATCACTATAGTATCATACATGCAAGTGTCCTATTTTTTATTTTATTTTAAGAATTTAGAGTCTGAAACCATAATATGATCTAGGTTGATAGTTGGATGACTTGCATACATACCTATATAATTGATTTATTTATTTTTTACTCGGTAATTGCTACCTCGTTAATCAAAATTGTGCCAAATATCTTTCATATAAAAAAAAATACCGAATTAATACATATGAAAATCAAAACATTACAAACGGAAACGAGTAGCAATAGGTTTCAGAACAATACAAATTGTCAAAATCATAATAATTAAACACTCCCGCAGTACTTTCACATGCCAATAGTTAACTTAAAATGCACATAAATTGAAAATTTAAAAAGAAAAAATCTAACAAATTTTGTTCTTATTATTAGCTTTCCTATCGGAGACGAATTTCTTCCAATAAGTAGTGACTTCCCTCTGAGTCTCAATTTCAGACTTCTTATGCGCAGCGTTATTAAGTTCAGAATCAGGAAGAAGCATTTTTGAAGGTAGCGAATCAAGCTCATGAAGCACTTTTGTGATGTCAAGCACAAGACGCTCAGCAAAGGTGCGTGAGAAGTCTTCTCTAATCACGACACGTAGCACGGTGACGTGTTGAGCGTCCGCCGGCATTGTGTAGGCAGGCACAATCCAACCAAAACGACGCAGCATTTCAGCCACCTCAAATTCGTCGTGGCGTTTGTGGTCCTTTAGAGAAAATGCCACCAACGGAACCCCATCGTCCTTTGATACGATGTTAAAGCGCCCAGTTTTTTCCAGTCCTCCTTTCAGCACCATTGCATTTTCGTGACAATTCTCCATCACATTGCGGTATCCCTCGAAACCTAAGCGGATTAGTTGATAGTATTGTGCGATGACTTGGCTAGAACCTGTAAAATTACCGAGTAAAAGATTACTAATTAGACAAGTTCACATACAAGAATGTTGTAAGATAAAATCAGTAAAATTGATTGATTTCTGTAACTAAAATATTTTCTTAAAAATCATTTTTCAATGTTCCGGCCAACGTATATTTTCACATATTTGGCGCGTCTAATACAGACACTTTGATTCATGGAGTCGGGATTATACCTTTAGAGAAATTGAGAGTGAATGTGGGTTGATCAGCTCCAAGGTAGTTAATGTGGAAGATGAGCTCTTCAGGCAAATCCTCTTTGTTTCTCCAAATGACCCAACCAATACCAGCATACACAAGCCCATACTTGTGGCCACTAACATTAATACTCTTAACCAGAGGCAATCGGAAGTCCCATTCAAGCTCTGGGTACAAAAATGGTGCAATGAAGCCACCACTAGCAGCATCAACATGAATTGGAGTTTCCCATCTGAAAATAAATACAATAAGGCAATTTATTATTTAAAATATTAAAAAAAAAAAAATTTGAAATTCTCAATTCTAGTTCAACAATCAATGGTACTTACCCAGTTTCCTTGTTCTTCTCTAGCAAAAGATCATTCAAAAGCTTAACATCTTCAAATTCTCCATTAAGAGTAGAACCCAGAATGGCAGCAACACAGATAGTGTTTTCATCCACCATTTCTACAGCTTTGACAGGGTCCATCACATAGTAGCCTTCTCTCAGCTTTACTTCCTTCAGTTCCACCTCAAAATACCTTGCAAATTTCTCCCAGCAAACCTGTACAAATTGCGTAGGGTTTTTATCATTTGAATCTCTAAATGTTTGTACATTATTATAAAAGTTTTCATGTTTAATCAAATAGGTCCTTGTGTATGATACCTGAACGTTAGCTCCGGTGACAATGTTGGGTTTGTCGTAGGGTTTTCCTTCAGCCTTGCGCTTGTTCTGCCACTTTCTTTTGAACGCAAGGCCTGCCAACATTATGGCTTCCGATGATCCGACAGTTCCAACTCCGACGGCCGTCTCGGATTCATCCAGTGGAGCATTGAACAATCGTGCTATCATGTTTACACATCGATTCTGTATAAAATAAATTACAAATTCCAGTATTAGCTAAACTAACTCATTCTAAGTTTGAAGCTTAAATTTGTTGAAATTTGAATGTGGTATATATATTGTGTAAATTTTTTTACACGATAAAGTATTGGTTTCACACCACATAATGAATTGAGAAATATTTATAATTTATAAGAAAATAAACTTTCGGCCTTTTGATTGCTTGTTGCTTTTTATTAACATGCATTGATTTTTAGTTTCTGTATATTTTTAATTTTTAATTTTTAATTTTTTTTTTTGTGATTTACAATTTTTTTTTTTTTCTAAATTTTATACGATCTAAGATTAAAATAAAATCAAAAAAAAAAAATTCAAAAGGAGCTCTACATTTTAAAAATGATTCTTTCAAGTATTTAATAAATAAAACTGACTAGTTGTTTTGCACAGAAATATTTGACCATGTCATTATGAAATTAATATAAGAAGTTTCAGTAGATATTTCATATTGTAATTACTAATAAATTTATTTAATGTTAAAAACAACGAAAAAAATCACTGATCGTACTTTACAAATTTTCACAAGATTTGTATTTTCATCCTATTATAAAGTTTTTTTTTTTAACTTGTATATATGTGATTAATTCCTAGTCTTGATTAGGACTTGAATAATATTTTTAACGAAAAATTTATTGGATTAAATTTCTGATTCACTTTAGTTTTATGATGCAACTCAAGTCTGTACCCACTCATATGAGTGAGATTCAAACCTTCGATCTCTTATTTTCAAGATAAAAGATTTTACCAGCTCGATTAAATGATATCATCTCTTTAATTTCATAACTTAAGAATTAGGATACCACAATTAGGAGAATGAGAATCATGGGAAATCCATATTAGAAGACAAATTTATATGAAGCATGTTAAATATATTGGAATGCATAATATGTGTTAATAAATAATTTTTTCTATTATTATTGATTAATTTCAAATTTAATATATATGTCAAAATATTAATAAATTAGCATATTTTTTCCATATTAGATAAATAATTACAATAAATCCAGTACTGAATCATGGTGTCTTCTGACCGCAAGAAAAGAAACATAAATTAATGGGGTGCATGGGGCTCCAGTACCATCTGAACCGTTAGATCAAATCTAGATCGGAAGAAAAAAAAATTCTCTCTCCAATTATTATTTTTTTATCATTTAGACGGCCCGCGTGTAACTGGCCCATCCCAAAATAATGAGCCTAGTGGAGACAACAAGCCGAAGGGCATTATTAATTAAATTATTTATTATTCTTTAGAGATAAGCTACTTAGGCTCCATAAAAAAATTAAAAATAATAATAATAATTAGAATAGTGGAGCCACATATTGAATAGATGTTAATTGAGTACCCTAAAAATAATATATAAATGGAGAAAAAGAATGACCTGAAGCTCAGTGGTGACAGGATACTCATCCATGTCAACGTAGTTCTTGTTAATGGAAGCCATCATAAGCTTATCACATTCAGGCTCCATCCATGTTGTGACAAAGGAAGCCAAGTTCAATCTCGGATTCCCGTCAAGCATCAGCTCGTCGTTTATGATTTGGTACGCCGCCTCCTTCGGTATCGAGTTGTCCGGCATCTTGAACCTGCATCATCCACCGACAAAATTAAATCAATCAATCAAAGTAAAGAACTTAATTCTCAATGAGAAATCGAATTATATTTTACCGAGGAAGAGAATTTCGGACGTAGCGAGAGGCGAAGGTGGAGTGGATCGATTCATCGGATTCGGAAAATGTCTTTGACAGAACCATGATTGAATCTTGAAAGAGAGTATATAAAAATGAAGTTTAATATTTTTAAAGAGCTTGAAGAAGGTGCTGCAGTGCTGGGGTCTATTATATAGGGGAGGTGTTAGTGCAAGTAGCCAATGAAATGTGCGGACAAGGAAGGAACCATGAATGGACTTGTTCTCGAAGATAATTCTTGATTAAAGAAAGATTGAAAAGACAAAATTATCCTCCTAATCACATATAATGAAGAGGCATTTTAGTCTTTTTCAAATTTTTGGTAGTTTCGGTAAGGTAACTTTTCGTCCAAAGTAGAATTTCCCTTTTATATTTTCTGAAATTCTAGAGAATTTGATATTTTGAAAATTAAAAGCAAATGGATCCACGGAATTTGACTGAGTTATATATTGAAATAATGGCAAAAATATTCATATTCATGGGATATCCAACTATCCATTCAATTGGATTTGGCTAATATCCACCAAATATTCATTGGATATATAGTTGAATATTTTTTTAAATATCCAATTGAATATTATGTGGATAATGGATGGATACATATATTTACTTTTTATCCAATATTCATGTAAAAGTGAGAAATACAAAGTGTCATTAATTAAAAAAATCATTGTCAAAAATATTTTTATAATATATTTATAAAAATAAATATTAGGGGTGGGTATTATCGAATTCGGATCGGACCGGATCGGACCGAATCCGAATCCGATTCGATTCTCGATAAGAGTATACTTGCTTGGTTCGATCAGATTTTGAGTCTTTATCGAATCCGATTAGATTTGATCCGATAACTATCGAATCGAATCAGATTTGTTCGATCCGATTTGAAATCTTAACTAATCAGATAAATTCGATTTGATAATATATTTGAATCCGATAGAGCATCCGATTTGATAATGAATACGATAGTGGATTCGATTTGATAACTAATCCAATTCAATAACAGATCCAATTTGATAAAAATAATTTGAATTTTAAGTTATCCAATCCGATTCGATAAAATTGATATGAATTTACAAATTGTCAGATCAATTTTTCGAATCAGATTTGTTATCGAATCGAATCTACTATCGGATTTATTATCAAATCGAATTCTCTATCGGATTCGAATTCCTTATCAAATCGGATAAAATCTGATTCGATTCAATAGTTATCAAATTTATCTGATCCGATCCGAAATTCGACGAACTAACCAAACACAATTTGATCAGATTAAGGAGCCAGATCCGATCCGATGCCCAAGCGTAATAAATATGATGAGCCATGCAGGCACTCGGGCCGAGCTCGATGTTGAGACTTGATCCTAACGACATCCGAGCTGAGCCGGTGTAGGAACCTTGTCTCGCTTGGTACGGGGAGGGCCGGTGCCGGGACCTAATCTGATCCAGGGCGAGTTTCAAAACTTGGTCTGGCCTTATGTCAGGACTCAGTCCTGTCGGTACCCGGGCTGGTGTCAGGACCTGGTCCTACCGGAACCTAGGTTGTGCCGATGTCTGGACCCGGTTCGACATTGGCCGGTGCCGAGACTCGAACTTGTCGGAACTCGAGCCGAGCTAATGTCGAAACCTGATTTGATATTGACCGATGTCGGGACATGGTTCCATTGGCGCTCGAGCCCCGCCTGTGTTAGTACCCGGTGCCTAGACCTGGTCATTTCGGCACTCGGGTTAGGCCCAGACTTGGTCCTTTTGGCACCCGAGTTGGGCTGGTGCCGAGGGCCGTGTTGATGCTTGGACCCGGTCCAGTTTAGTGCTAGGTCCGGGGTCGAGCTAGGGTTCAAATCCTTGCTGGTGCCAAGAAGGGGACCGGGCCCAGTGATGGGCTCTGATTCAGACCTAGGCTGGTGCAGAGTCTTGTCAGGCTTGGAACCAAGACTCGGGCCAGGCTGGGTTGATGCCAAGATTGGGCTTAACTCGTTGCCTAATTTGGCAGCATTATTTTTTATCACTGATTAATTAATTAAAAATTAATTTTTTTATCAGTTAAATTTTTTATTATAATAATAAATTATTTAATATTAATATAATTAATAAGTGATTCAATTTTAATATTTTATATTCAAGTAAAAGGTAGAAATTATATATATATATATATATATATAATATATATATATATATATATATATATATATATATATATATCTATATATATTCATATCCATATAGATAAAATTCATATTTATATTCAATATTTAAAAGTGAATATTGATATGTATTTATCTATCTTGGTAATATCTAGATTTGGATATGAATATCAATTATCTATATCTAATTAGAAAATTGACATCCGTAGAAATGTGGAATGCATCATGCGTGTGATGATTTGGCAGCAGACCAGGAGCCGTTGAAACTTTTACGAATCAACGGTCAAGCTTACCCTTGCGGCGTTGTAGACATTAGACAATTGGCCTTCGAAGTTCTCCATTTATTCAACTTTTAATCTTCCTATTAAAAATTTCTTTTAAGACTTTTTGGCTACCCACTGATATTGACAACTTTTATTAAGGAGGTTGCCTTTGCCCCACGAACATTTAAAATTATAGGAAATTTCTTGGTCCATGCCGTGGAAATGTCTATCTCGAGCAGAGCTGGATTCGATTGATTAGCTTAATATAGTACAGATATTTCATAGCTTCGAAGGGTTGTAAATTGGTGGTAAAAGTACTTGGAATTTAATTATTAGATTTTGAATTCAAGTTTAGAAGTATATTTTTTATAAGTTATTGAAACAGTGAGAGATTTTATATATTCTACTTAAATAATTGTCATCCATAGAAATGCAGAATGCACCATGTGTATTGTACATTAGATTTTATTATTTATTAATAAAATAACTACATTTTCATTTCAATTTATTAATGGTAACTAACGTGTCATTAATCCTTAGTGCATATTAGTTTAATATATATATATATATATATATATATATAATATGCGGAGAATGACATCGACCTTAGAATTGATGAGCGACCAATATGCATATATTTGTCCGCCCTCTAGCTTGATGTTCTGTGAGTCATCTCAAGTTTTATGATTGTTTTGATGTAGTTTGGGTTCGTTTTGTAGGCAAAAATAATATCGAGACTTTACGGAATCAAGGAGGGATGAAAACAGCAAAATAAATAGCAAATTCGGTATCAAAACGCCCGTCCCGATGTTGGATTGCGCGTCGAGACGGTGCTGGTTGAAATAACGTCCAGAGAGTTGTTGAAGGAGACGCGTCGTGACGTCCACCATGGCGCGTTGTGACATGCCGAAGTTTGCTCCAAGAGAGTCGCGACGTGCGGTCTGCGCACTGCAATGTGGAGTGCATATCCAGATTCATCACAGACTTGATTTTTAATAAGGAAACACCCCCTAGACCTCTTATATAAACAACAACTCATCCCAAAACCTAGAGAGAAGTCTCATAACATATTTTGAAGCCTCCGAAAGAGATTTTGAAAGAGAAGACAAAGCACATTAAATCAGCACAGCCTAGAAACTCAACAGCAGAGAGCGAAGGAATGACGATTTCGACAGAGTTTCTTCTTCATTTTTCTTCCTTAATGTTTTACTTATCATTGATTATTTATTTATGATTTTTGAGCATGTGTAAACCTTCATTCTGGGGTTGTGATGAAACCCAATATTTTGAGTTTATAATTGGTTTTCTTTATATTATGTGTGATATCTTGGCCTGTTTATTGGATCTTATTCTTAATGCTTCCTGTTGCTTGATCACCAATAGGATTAATGTGGTAAACTTAATTGAACTTGGCAAAAGAATTTAGGTTTAGCCTTAGATTCCACAACACAAGATCTCATCTTATGGATTTCGTACATGATAGATATATACCTGTATGGCGGGTATAACCATAATTGGAACTTGATCTTAATGAAGTTGAGGTTAATTAGTTGACATATAAATACAGTTAATTAATTTTCTCTAAATATTTGCACATGACCATCAAAAGAGGCTTGTGGATACCTTAGTGTTTCAGGTTAATAAGTCAATTTATTACACGATTATAAAAAAACCAATTCATCTTTAGAATGATATTGGGTGTATTCACGACCCTGGATGTCTTCTTCTTATTGATTATTTCTAAAATCACCATAGTTATATTTATTTTCTTTAGCGTTAATTTAATTTAAATTAAATTCAAAATCATATTTAATTTTAATCAGATACTTGTAGATAGTTAGTCTTAATAATTAGTAACGTAAGTAATGAGTCATAGATGGATCAATAACTTTTATACTACTTAAGTGACACGTGAGCTTGCGTAACGTATGAAAATCGCGATCAACTAGAACTTGTCGTATATTGGAATTGGAGTTCTAACGCTCTAACCCGATAGACCATGAGCAATGGAATCTCGTATAGACATATAGATATTTATTAGAGTGAATACTTAATGACTTTTGGATGATTCCTAATAGGTGAAAGTGTTAGACAATTATGACCCATAGCGTCACTGTTTGTAAAAGACATTGTGTTTTTGTACAAAATTAACTATGTAGTAATGAAATTGCCTTTTACCATTTCGTAATTTATTTACTTTGATATATAAATGGTGAAAGTCCATATGATTAGTTCCGGATTGAAATGATATGAGACAATATCAATCCATAAAGGTTTAATCATTAAATATCTCTAGTTGTAGTATTATCGAGACTGGACATCAATACTGCAGAATAGACTAGTATTGCACTTGTGCGCATTATGAGGGCATAACGACATAGTTCTCATATGTTTAAGTATATGATACTTATGCAAGTGCGATATGAGGTTGTGTTTTACTGATGGTACGGAAAACAGCTTCGCTCTGGATAGACCCCGCGGAATCCCATTGGTAGTATGTATATTGTGTCTATGGGAGTCCGCTTCAAGGTAGATGTATTTGGTATTAACCTGAGACTTACATCGCTAGTACTTGCGACAATCGGTAAACTTTGGTTTTGGTCGTCTAGGGCTTTGAGAATCGTAGTGTATTGGATGTGATGTCGAGACAGAAGTATCACTTCAGACATATGGAGATGATGATCACGCAGGGATTCATAACTAGTTCTCTATTGTGTTACAACCATCGGGATAATATGACAAGGTCATGATTATCCGATTCAAATAGACTAGTTGCTTGATATCTGATATGTGCTTCGTACGGGGCAAACACTATTCCAGCCCCAGGCCTTGCACGTGACATCTGATACTGGATCGCAATACGCTATACTACGTATTCTACGCCTGACATAGATTATATATTCCAGTAAGAATATTTCTGCAGAATTGGGTAGGCACGGTGCTTTGCTAGAAGCCAACCATGTCTTGTAAATCGGTAAGCACATGGTACGAGGTACTCACTTTATCGGATAGTCCGATAACCGGATTTACTGCCAATATATCCAGAGATCTCTTGGGTCGCTTCCCAAAGATTCACCGATGACAGTTGACTCGACTAGAATTAATCTGGGATTTATTTAGAGAGAGGAAATTAATCTGGGATTAATTGAGGCTTTATTTAATATGGGATTAAATGTGTTCGAAAGAGAGATAACGCGATTAATTTGGAATTAATCGGTAAAATAAATTTAATAGTTAAATTTGATTTTTCTATTTAATTTATTTGAATGGGCTAAAATTAATATATCAGATATATTAATATGAATTGGATTTCATTACGAAATTAAAATCGGACTTTAATAAGAACGAACAAATTAATTTAGAATTAATTCGTAAACGACGTTCGTAATATATTTGTGAGGCATCGTTATTTAATTAAATTAGATTTAATTATTCAGAGACGAAAGTTCGTTTAATCGGATTAAACGGAACCGAGCCGCGGCAAATGTTCTTTGAGACATTTGAATTTTGAATTCAAATGTGGGGCCCACTTCACATGTGGTAGTTGGCATTTATGCCATGACACCTACCACTCAACCATCTTGTAATGGTTTTGGTAAAACCATTTACCCAACCACCTAGTTTAGGTGAAAAGGGTAAAAGTGATTTTACCAAAACCAACTCTCTCTCTTTTGGTAACACTTGAACCAAAACAAACCCTAGCACACTAAGGCTTGGGCGTGAGCCTCCTCCCTCTCTTCACTTTGATTTTCTTGCAAACTCAAAGAAGCTAGCACTTCAAAGATCAACAAAGGTGATAGGGAAACATCTTCAAGAGTTGGAATCAACACTTTAAGCTTGGAACTTGGAGTTCTCTTCTCAAATTTTAAAAGCTCAAATCCGTTCATTGTAAGTGTATTCCGTAACTTATAATGATTTTAATCACATGTTTTCATGCTTATTAGATCATTGGTATGTTCTAGGAACACTAACAATGGTATCATGAGCCAATTTTAAGCATGAAAATTTCTAGGGTTCTTGAGCCTAAAATTTGGGGCTTTTATGTTTTGAACATGATTCTTTCAAATTGATGCTTTGAGCATGCTTAGAATATGATAACTTAGAGTTATGCATGATTACATTTGAAATATAATGATTGAATCAGAAATTAAAAAAAAAATTCTTAGTGTGGCCGAATACCTACTGCCAGTGGATTGCATGTTTATTTTTTTTTGTAACATGAAATGATGTGTTTAAATGCATGTTTAAATGTTGATTGTTGGTTTGATTGGATTGGAATCAAAGTCAATAATGTTTATGTTGAATTCAAAGAGCATGTTGAGCATGAAATGATGAATTTTGGTTTCAATTTGTGTTGAACATAAATTGTTGGATTAAGCATGATTAATTAAGTTAATTGGTATTTTGGAAATATTGAGTTTAATTAATTAATCATGGCTAATACACTTTAATTAAAATAATTGTGATATTTGGAATATTATAATTATGTTAATAAGCCTTTAAATATAATTTGGGCTAAAAGTGTGTATTTGGGCTTAATGGGCTTGGTTTGACCAAGTTTGGTTTTGGAATTTTGGATTGGATCCAATTGGGCCCAAAACCAATTCCATAAAGTCCAAATACATCACTTAGCCCTTTAAAGAATTTAATTGGGCCTAATGGGCCTAAATTGATTTGTTGGCAATAAGGTGATTCCTATTGGGCCTTGGCATTTTGGGTTTGATCCATTATGGCCAAAGCCCATGCCTTAAGAATCAATTAAAAGCCCATTGGACTTTAATTAAAATGACATTGGATGTTATTAGGCCTTTGAGACCCATTAAGATTGGATTTAGAATCCAAGTCTTTAAGGCAATATATAAGCGTAAATAATTAATTTGGAATTAAATTGGAATTAGTGTTTAATACAAATAAATTGGATTTGAAGTTGTAGTTCGATAGAATTTAAGAATACGTACTTAAAAGTATTTATTCTGAAACGAGTTGGACTCGCGCAAATCAAATCATTGTTTGAACATTGGATGGTCATTAATCAAATATTAATTAACTGGATTAGATTGATTGAATAACATACTTTGTATGAATACATAAATGTGTTGTATTAAAAATGTATATCAGATGGATATTAGAAGGGCAAGGGCAATTTTGGAAATTGTAATAAATTTAGAATTTATTAAATTGGACCTGCGTGTCCAGCCTTTTATCTCCTTATTCTTTGTATTTCTCTTCTCACCAATTCCCCTCAATGTAAATGAGGTTTCTTCATTGTATTATGTAATTGGGTAGGAGTTAGAATAGTTCTAGCCGGGGATAGGAAAGAGAGCGATTTGTTCTAGGAACAATCTGTTTAAATATCCATCCGCATATCGTTATTAATTTACTTTTGCGCCTTATGATGTTTTAGAAGCATGCTTAAGGGTGTATGATGAGACCTAATCAAAGATAATAAATTAGTTGCCAATTTACGTGAAAAACCCTCAAAAACATATTAAGCTTTTTTCCTTCCATTGAGTGATTCTTACTCAAGATCCAAAGTTGGCACTGGTTTATTGGCAAAAGTCAAGACCTTTGTCAATTGCGGATGTGTTTGAATCATGAGAGTTTTGTTCTATATCGGTGTCTTGTCCAAGTTGTGATTTGTTGGCCAAAGTCAAGATCACTTCTTGTCCATCGACATTGATTACGAAGCTTTCCATGTCAATGGGTCCCACTTAACTGGAATCATTAAGCTTGTTGTGCCAAAGCCAAGGCTTAGTTGATTCAGAGGAAAAGGTTAGGAAAATATATTGGATATATTGACATATATATTGTATATATGTTTCAGACTTGGATGTCCACCTACCGGATCTAGGAATTGGATGAGATCCAATTGATCTTCGAGATCTACCTAGTTAAGTTTCATACAGCTTGTTGGCCAAAGTCAAGGTTGTGTGTTATTTAACGGGATCCTAGCCCACTAGGAAACTATGTTTCCCGAGCACTCGACAGAGGGTTATAGGCTCGCCGAAAAATAGTGGGAGGCTATTATTGAATTTGTAATTTCATTCAGATACTTAGCTTTACGCGCTTTCAAATTATTTTGTCAAAATTATATTATTAGTTGGAATAATACAATGTTATTTTTCTTGTAACAGTTAGACTGTACTAAAATATCGTTGACTAGGTAGTTGGACTATCGTAGTCAAGATGACTGGAAAGAGAAATGTCCGAGACATTATCATGGGTGAAAATGTCTTTAAGGGCACGAACTTTACCGATTGGGAAATGAATCTAAGGATTGTCCTTGGAGCCGAGAGGCTGCTGTACACCATACAGACACCTCTTGGGCCTAAACCCACACCTGATCAGACACTTGAGCTGGAGCTTTGGAAGACTCACAGCGATGATTGCGATACTGCTCAGTCTATTATACTTGCTTCCATGACTCAGCATTTCCGTCGACAAAATAGGGACTTTGATCCCTATAACATGTTGGCGAGGTTGCAAGATCTTCACCGATCTAAAAAAAGGTCGCAGAGATATGAGTTAGTGAAGAAGCTCTTCCGTTCACGTATGTCAGAAGGCATGTCTGTTGAGTCCCATGTGGTATAGATGATTGCTGACATAGATGAGCTAGCTGAGATTGGGATAGTCTTTGAGGCTGAGATTACCGTAGATATGATCTTGCAATCTCTCCCCGACAGCTGGAGACAATTCATCATAAACTATAATTTGATGAACAAAGATGATACTCTTGGAGAGTTATTATCTACTCTCAAGGAAATTGAGAAGGAGTTTCTCAAGGGCAACAAGTGCGAGGCGCACTTTGCTTCGACATCTCAGAGATCGAGGGCTGGACCCAAGGCGACTGGAGGTGTGAAGAAGAAGAAGCATAATAGAAAGGGCAAGGCCAAATCGTCAAAGGCTTCTGGGAAGCCTAAGGACAAATCTCAGGATGTTTGCCTCCAGTGTGGCAAGCGGGGTCACCGGAAGCGTGACTACCGGGAGTACAAGGCGCTCCAGAAGGAGATTAAAGCGGGCAAGGCACCAGCTTCAGGTATGTTTGTTATTGAAATAAACATGACTACTTCAAGTTTTAAAAATTAGATTTTTGATTCTGGTTGTGGTACTCACATATGTACTGATGTGCAGGATATGCGGATTAGCAGGAGACTGACCTCAGGGAAGATTGATCTACGCGTTGGAAATGGGGCACCGGTCGCCGTTTTGGCCGTTGGCACTTTTGTTTTAGAACTGCCCTCAGGGCATGTACTTGAACTTACAGACTGTTATTATGTACCTAGTTTGACTAGGAATATTATTTTTGTATCTTTGTTAACCCAATGTGGGTATACTTTTGTATTCAGGAACACTGAGTGTTTTGCTTATAAAAATGATGTAGAAATTTGCACTGCTATTGCAAATAATGGTCTTTATATTTTGAATATAAATCAATCTCAAACATATAATATAACAATCAAAAGGCTCAAAACGAGTAACAAAGATGAAACTTATATGTGGCACTGTCGTCTGGGATGCATAAACAAGACTCGCATATCCACGCTTTCGAAGAGTGGGTACTTGGACTGATTTGAACCAAATTCATATGGTGTCTGCGAATCTTACTTATTAGGCAAAATGCCTAAATCACCTTTTAGCGGTAAGGGTGAACGCGCCATCGAACTGTTAGCCCTCGTTCATAGTGACGTATGTGGGTCCATGTCTAGCCAGACTAGAGGTGGATATGAATACTTCGTAACCTTTACGGATGATGCATCGCGTTATGGTTATGTGTATCTTATGAGACATAAGTCGGAAACTTTTGAGAAATTCAAAGAGTTTCGAAACGAAGTTGAAAAACAGACAAGCAAGAGTATAAAGACATTACAGTTGGACCTTGGTGGCGAATACTTAAGTAATGAGTTTCTAGATTACTTGAAAGAATATGGTATTCTTTCGCAATGGACTCCTCTTGGAACACCGTAATTAAACGGTGTGTCCGAACGGAGAAACCGAACTTTGTTGGACATGGTAAGGTCAATGATGAGTCACACTGAGCTACCTATTTCCTTCTACGGATATGCATTAAACAGTGCAATTCTTATTTTGAATAAGGTTCCGTCAAAGTCAATACAACAGACTCCGTATGAGATATAGACAAGAAAGAAACCGGATTTCTCATTCCTGAAGATTTGGGGATGCTGGGCATACGTCAAATCTAGGAGAAGCAGCCTATATTCTAGGAATAAAGATCTATCGGGATAGATCTAGAAAGCTGCTTGGACTCTCCCAGAGCACGTATATTGACAAAGTGCTGAAAAGATTCAACATGGATCAGTCCAAGAGGGAACTGTTACCAGTGTCACATGACATCACTCTATCTAAAGACATGTGTCCTAAAACTCAAGATGAGAGAAACAACATAGTCGGATACCGTTCACCTCGACAGTCGGATCGATCATGTATGCCATGATATGTACACGACCTGATGTCTCGTATGCTCTGAGCATGTGTAGTCGCTATCAGGCCGATCCAGGTGATGGTCATTGTATGGCGGTCAAGAACATCCTTAATTATCTTAGACGAACTAAGGATGTTTTCTTAATTTATGGAGATGAAGAACTTGAGGTAACTGGGTATACCGATGCAAGTTTCCAAACCGATAAAGATGACTCTAAGTCGCAATCCGGGTACACATTTTGTTTGAACAACGGAGCAGTAAGCTGGAAATCTTTCAAGCAAGAGACTATTGCCGATTAAACAACAGAAGCAGAGTATATCGCTACAGCTGAAGCAGCAAAAGAGGCAGTTTGGATCCGTAAATTCCTAATTGGATTAGGAGTAGTCTCGTTAGCAGTTGAGCCTGTTCCATTATATTGTGACAATAACGGGGCTATAGCGCAGGCTAAGGAACCGCGGTCTCATCAACGATCCAAGCATGTTCTTCGACGTTTCCATCAGATTCGTGAGATCATACATCGTGGCGATGTGAAGATCGAGAAGGTCGCATCAGATGACAACATTGCAGATCCGCTGACGAAAACTATTTCACAGCAAAAGTTTGAGAAACATATACATAGTTCAGGTGTTAGATGCTTGAGTGACTGGCTATAGGCCAAGTGGGAGATTGTTAGACAATTATGACCCATAGCGTCACTGTTTGTAAAAGACATTGTGTTTTTGTACAAAATTAACTATGTAGTAATGGAATTGCCTTTTTACCGTTTCTTAATTTATTTACTTTGATATATAAATGGTGAAAGTCCATATGATTAGTTCCGGATTGAGATGATATGAGACATTACCAATCCATAAAGGTTTAATCATTAAATATCCCTAGTCATAGTATTATCGAGACTGGATATCGATACTACGGAATAGACTAGTATTGCATTTGTGCGTATTATGAGGGCATAACGGCATAGTTCTCATATGTTTAAGTATATGATACTTATGCAAGTGCGATATGAGGTTGTGTTTTACCGATGGTACGGAAAACAGCTTCGCTCTGGATAGACCCCGCGGAATCCCATTGGTAGTATGTATATTGTGTCTATGGGAGTCCGCTTCAGGGTAGATGTATTTGGTCTTAACCTGAGACTTGCATCGCTAGTACTTGCCACAATCGGTAAACTTTGGTTTTGGTAGTCCAGGGCTTTATCAGGTTCTGTGTACGCCTCTATTGGGTTTATTGAGAATCGTAGACTATTGGATGTGATGTCGAGACGGAAGTATCACTTCAGACATATGGAGATGATGATCACGCAGAGATTCATAACTAGTTCTCTATTGTGTTGCAACCATCGGGATAATATGACAAGGTCATGATTATCCGATTCAAATAGACTATTTGCTTGATATCTGATATTTTCTTCGTACGGGACAGACACTATTCCAGCCTCAGGCCTTGCACGTGACATCTTATACTGGATCGCAATCGCTATACTACGTATTCTACATCTGTCATAGATTATATATTCCAGTAAGAATATTTCTGGAGAATTGGGTAGGCACGGTGCTTTGCTAGAAGTCAACCATGTCTTGTAAATCGGTAAGCGCGTGGTACGAGGTACTCACGTTATCGGATAGTCTGATAACCAGATTTACTGCCAACATATCCAGAGATCTCTTGGGTCGCTTCCCAAAGATTCACCGATGACAGTTGACTCGACTAGAATTAATCTGGGATTAATTTAGAGAGAGGAAATTAATCTGGGATTAATTGAGGCTTTATTTAATATGGGATTAAATTTGTTCGAAAGAGAGATAACGTGATTAATTTGGAATTAATCGGTAAAATAAATTTAATAGTTAAATTTGATTTTTCTATTTAATTTATTTGAATGAGCTAAAATTAATATATCGGATATATTAATATGAATTGGATTTCATTACGAAATTAAAGTCAGACTTTAATACGAACGAACGAATTAATTTAGAATTAATTCGTAAACGACGTTCGTAATATATTTGCGAGGCATCGTTATTTAATTAAATTAGATTTAATTATTCAGAGACGAAAGTTCGTTTAATCGGATTAAACGGAATCGAGCCGCGGCAAATGTTCATAGAGACATTTGAATTTTGAATTCAAATGTGGGGCCCACTTCACATGTGGTAGTTGGCATTTATGCCAAGCCACCTACCACCCAACCACCTTGTAATGGTTTTGGTAAAACCATTTACCCAACCACGTAGTTTAGGTGAAAAGGGTAAAAGTGATTTGACCAAAACCAACTCTCTCTCTCTTTTGGTAACACTTGAACCAAACCAAACCCTAGCACACTAAGGCTTGGGCGTGAGCCTCCTCCCTCTCTTCACTTTGATTTTCTTGCAAACTCAATGAAGCTAGCACTTCAAAGATCAACAAAGATGATAGGGAAACATCTTCAAAAGTTGGAATCAACACTTTAAGCTTGGAACTTGGAGTTCTCTTCTCAAATTTTAAAATCTCAAATCAGTTTATTAGAAGTATATTCCACAACTTATAATGATTTTAATCACATGTTTTCATGCTTATTAGATCATTGGTATGTTCTAGGAACACTAACAGAAAGTACATACCATATTCAATAGGAATCTCCTTGAGCCAAGTAGCATATGTGATCCTTTGACTATAGGTTAACATTGACTTTGTGTGTGATCATCCACAATTTGATGCTATGTATGTCAGAGCTCTTTCATGGTCTGACCGCTAGATGTTCGTTAGGTGTGGATTGATGCACTTGTTAATCAGTGTATATCAAGATAGGATCTGCCAGCCTGTATATGTACCATATTGGGTAATTTACATTGCTTATTTGGTCATTTATATTATTGAGGCCATTCTGTTGCAAAGTTTAAAAAATGGTCAATACAAAAGTTGTTAATCTTCGAAAAATCTTTCCAACAGATCAAAAAGGTGCATCATTAGTTAAATATGTGTCAAAGATCAGAGTTAACCTTTACTCTACTAGATGGCTATAGTTTTACAGATGACTCATAAGTGCCAACTGTGTCCAATTGTTGTGCATTCTCTGTTATGTTTCTAGGTAATCTAGTGCATCTTCGAGATTTTTGTCGCCAAATTCACCATTACACATCATTTCCACTATTTGTCTACCTTGGGGTGTTAAACCTTCGTAGAAGTAGGAAACTAGCCTTCATGTTTCAAACCCGTAATGTTGAAAAACATTTAATATCTCTTTAAATCTCTCCCAACATTGGTAAAGTATTTCCCTCAACTCTTGAAAGTTGTGATTCTATTTTTAAAGGAGTTTGTCTTGGGGGAAGGAATTTTTCCAGAAATTATTCTTGCAAATCATCCCATGTTCTAATGGATCCTAACCTAAGATTTTGCAGTCAAATTTTAGCTTTATCCTTTAAACAAAAGGGAAAAAACTTGAGTCGAATTATATTCATGCTTTAATTTTGATATGTGCTAGTATTACATATCTCTTCGAATTCCCTCAAATGCTGATAAGGATTTTCTGATTCAAGACCGTGAAATGTGGGTAAAAGTTGGATGGTACCTGGTTTGAAATTGAAACGTGATTGACACGTTCAAAAAGTTATTCTTTGCTCCCAAGTATAAGAGCGTCGAAGTAATAAAATAACTCGGTAAGACCAGGGTCGATCCATATGGAATTTATTAAGTAAAATAAAATAAAAATTAAGTGAAAACTAAAAGACTGTATTTTTTTGAAGTGATTGGGAAATTTTAAATTGGATTGCAACAATAATATAAAATATTGGGATTAGATGATCCACTTTTAATATTTCAAATTTAGAAATCACATTTTTTATAATATGTAAATTATCATTATTACTAAATAAATTTATTTCAGGAATTAATTATGCCAAAATATTTAAAACGAGCCACAAAAGTGGTGATAACTTTTGTCTATAACAAGTCCAGTTAGGTACTCAATTATGCCAAATAAATAAAACCAGACATATAAGCGGTAACAAAATTTGTCAATAATTAATCCAGAATTAAATTAATTATTAATCATTAGATTATAATTTATATATTATAATATAAATGAGATTAATCTAAATTTTCATATTGTAAGTTTCACATTTTTCCCAGCAAAAAAAAATAGCTACTCATAATTTTAATAAAAACACGCATAATTGTATTACTAAAAAAAGAAATTACAAGAAAAAACTTACAAAAATAAAACACATAAGAGTTAGATCCCTTCACAAAATTACATAGAGAATCGTGTGAAGGAAGTTGAGGAAAATTAGGTGTAGAATTTATAGGAATTTTGCAAGCTTTCTCCACCTTTTTCTTCATCTTTTCCCCCATCATTTTCTCCACCAAACATGCAAGATGTTTGGTGGAAGTTTGAAAATTGTAGATTGTCATTTTCCATTTTTTTATAATGACTTTAATAATTACATATAACACACTTTGAATTTTTCATCAATTTCGGTCTTGAAACTTCAGAATTAGATTCTCTTATGATCTAGTAAAGTTGTAGATTTGAGTATTCTTTCATCTAGAACTAGAATCACTTCAATCTGGTATCGAAGTATTAAGTTATGTCCAAAATACGAAAATTACGCAGGATTTGAATTTCTGAATTTGTATACTATTAGAATGCCATTTCAAGTTTTTGACCTCCAAAATCCAAATGTCATGTCCATTTTTCTAGGTATGCATCCAAGTATTATTTCACCAATATGAAAAATAAAAATCACAATAAAATATATAAATGTAAATCTAATTATTATGCTAAATTGAGGGGATTAATGAAACTACAAGTGTAAAATGATTGATTTTTCTTTTAATAAATGTGCACTTTTTAGTGTTCATCACACCCTCAACCAGCTGATTACTAGTCTCTAGTAATTTAAATGAAAAACTTAAAAAGACAAATTCTGATCCAAATTAATAATTATTTTCTTTCTTTCAAAATAGTCAAATAAGTAAATTCTCATGTACTTTTTACCATTCTTTCATACACACATAAAATAATGTATTAATCAATTCATTGTGCCCACAATACTCACAGGTCTTGTTGAAAAGAGAGTAATATATTTGTTCTAGAGTTATATCTGAATTCAAACTTCTTTTTTTTTTTGCAATGGAAATTTATTTATAAATAAAAAAAGTAGTTTTTTTTAAAAAAAAAATAATGCATCTTGTAACGAGCTTTGGGCCAGTGACTCCTAAATCAGTAGGCTTTAGAGCACTAGGTGTTAAGACACCCCTACAAACTTAATTGCTCGGATCTTAGATGTTAAAAAGAAAAAATGTATGATTTCCTTAAGCTTTCTCTTTAACCTATGTAATAAGCTTTGAGTCAGTGACTCCAAGACCAGTCGACCTTAGGACATTAAGTATTAAAACACACTTACAGGCTTAATTGCTCGAGTCAGAGAGGCTACGAAATCAAACTTATTCACACATTTTTTTTTACAAACTCAAGCTCTATCATTTTACGTGAATAATCACTGGTTAATAAGGCAAGATATCCAGTTACTAAGTAAAAACTTGTTTATTATCATTTTTTTAATTAACTAACTGAAGTTCTACCATTTTATTCCAACAATCACTACTTTATGAGGTAAGATGTCTGGTTACTAAGTAAAAATATGATTATTTTTTTGAATAAAAACACAAAGTCCACTGTCTTTGGGTGCTAACCTCCAACAAATTAGAGACCTGAATATTACAAAATTTTTACTTACAATCTATGATCATATGTTACTGTGTATGTTGATAATACCTGTCAAATGAGCATATAAAGATCAAATTTAATCAACATTATGGATAATTTATAAATTTAAATGATTCAAAAAGAAATGAACAAAAATAACTTATTACGAATTATTTTGAGATGCGTCTCAGGAGCGAAAATTCCTTACACAGCCAGCTCTGAACAATAATTCTACTTGGTTAGTCAAAAATTTGTTGTTAGTTTATGTGTTATTATTTATTTTTTTTTTTAAAAAAAAAGAAAAAGAAAATTAACACAAAAGATTTTTTTTATACATAAAATAAAAACAAAGAAAAAACAACATAAAAGAAAACTTTTTTTTAAACATAAAATAAAAATGATTTTTTTGAACAAAAAACAGAATAATGAAACATAAAAACAAAAACAATCTAGTCAACTATCTCCTTCCTCCCCCAACCAATTTGAAATATTGTCCCTAATGTTTGAAAAAGAAGAAGTATAATTAAAAAGACATCACCTGGTTAGTGTGGAATTGACAATTAAAACTACGATAATTTTTTTAAAAAAATTACAAATTAAGATTCAAGTCTATTCTACGCTTCTTGCCATGATCGTTACTAGACCTGTTCAACTTGGAAAGAATGTGGTATATTTTTGGTTCATAAGTTAAGAGTTAGTCAATTAAATCATCATCTTTTCTTTCAATTAGGAAGATATCTTTTACCGATTTTGAAATAAACCCATTTCTTTTGGCATCCTCAAGAAATACAAAAAAAAATCGAAAAATCCATCAACACTAAGTAGTCCAATGAATTTTTGGTGAATGTTTAAGTTCGTCCATGACGCAACTGTTGATATTTCTTCCAACGTGCCAAGCCCGCCTAGTAAAGCAATAAAAGCGTCAGCATGATTGATAATTTCACTAAGTCTTTCAGACATACTCGAGACAATACATTCTTCTCCATTTGATTTTCCGATGAGGTATTCCTATATCAAAGGTTTTGGAATGATCCCCAAAATTTGACTGGCAACTTCTTGCACGACCTTTGAAACAAATCATATCAATCTAAGATTGCCACCACCATATACTAAGTGCATGTTTCTTCCTGCCATAACTCTACCCAATTCTTATGCAGCCTCAACAAATTTTGGTTTAACTCCAGAACTAGTTCCACATAAGACATAGATATTAGTAACTCGTCATCTTGAATTTTTCATCATTTTTTTGCTCTCTCTTTTATCGAGATGTTTTGAAGAGAGATATGACGAGCTGAATTTATGGATCCTAAAAAAAGGATGAGAAATAAATACAATAGTACCTACAAAATGATAATTGTCAGATGAACAATAAAATAGATCGTGAAAGTCAAAAAGTTTAGAAATTATCGGTAAAAGTAAAGGAAATCAAAACAGTAAATTAAAGTAAATCAAAATAGTAATTTAAAGTAAAGGAAATAAAAGCAATAAATTAAAAATTATGTAATAGTTTTTATGATTATGGCTCACATGTTCCTTTGGTTTTACGTTTAGTAATGACTTGAACGCCCTTTATGGGTCAGAGATATGCTTGTTGGACATATATGACCCATAGCATCACTATTTGTACAGAACATGGTATTGTTGTACAAATTAATTATGTGACAAAGGAAATTGCTCTTTTATCATTTGTAATTGGATTACTCGGATATATAAATGATAAAAGTCCTTATGATTAGTTCCGGATTAATAAGATACGAGAAAGTATTAATCCATAATGGTTTAATCATTAAATATCTATAGTCGTAGTATTATCGAGACTGGACATCGATAATGTGGAATAGGCTAGTATTACACTTGTGGGTATTATGGAAGCATAAAGGCATAGTTCTCATATATTTGGGAATTGGATACTCATGCAAGTGTAATAAGAGGTTCTGTTTACCGATGGTACGGAAACAGCTTCTCTCTGGATAGACCCATCAGAATCCCATTGGTAGTATGACTATGTGTATATGGGAATTCGAATCAGGGTAGGTGTATTTGGTCTTAACCTGAGACTTGCATCGCTAATACTTGAGATAATCAATATACTTTGGTTTTGGTCATTCAGGGCTTTAACAGGTTTTGTGTACGTCCCTTCTGAGTATACTGAGAATCGTAGTGTATTAGGTGTGATGTCAAGAAGGAAATATCTCTTCAGTCATATGGAGATGATGATCACGTAGGGATACAGAACTGGTACTCTAAGTGCTATAGCCATCGGCGAAGTATGACTAGGTCATGACGTTCCGATCATAAAGAGACTAATTACTAGTGGTCCGATATATGCTTCGTACGAGGCAAACACAACTCCAACCCCAGGCCTAGCATGTGACATCCGATACTGGATCGTAATGTGCAATATTATGTATACTAGGTTTGTCAAAGATTATATATTCCTTTAAAGAATATTTCTGGAGAATTGGGTAGGCACGGTGTTTTGCTAGAAGCAACCATGTCTTGTAAATCGGTAAGAACGTGGTACCGGGTACGCAAGTGTTTGGATAGTTCGATGACCATATTTACTGCCAACATATCCAGGATCTCTTGGGTCGCTTCCCAAAGATTCACCGATGATATTTGACTCGAACAATATTAATCAGGGATTAATTAAGAGAGAGAAAATTAATCTGGGATTAATTACGGTAAGAATTAATCTGGATTAATTATCATAGAAAGAATTAATCTGGGATTAATTGCGTCGAGAATTTATTGGAATTAAATTCGTCGAAAGGAGAGAACACGATTAATTTGGAATTAATCGGTAAAGTAAATTTAATATTTAAATTAGATTTACTATTTAATTTATTTAATTGGGCTAAAATAATATATTAGATATATTAATTGAAATTAGATTTCAATGCGGAATTAAAATTGGATTTTAATTCGTGCGAACGAATTAATTTAGAATTAATTCGTAAGCGACTTCCGTAATAATTTTACTAGGCATTATTATTTAATTAAATTAGATTTAATTTCGTTGCGATGGAAAATTCGTTTAATCAGATTAAATGAATTCGAGCCCAAAGTGTGTTGTGTAAGCCAAATAGAATTTTGAATTCAATGTGATGGGATCCACTCACTTGCATCAATTAGTCACTATTTGATGGAAGTAGTTGGGATAATAAATTGGATTTTATTTACCTATCACACCTACAAAGTGGAAATATACAACTATTGAATTATTGGATATATTCAATTTTTTTATTGTCTCCCTCAACACACTTTTGGTCGTGAGGCCATTAATCTCTTATTTTTCCTTTATGGCTGCGTGGCCATTATATCCTCCTTTTGAAATTGGCTTATTGTAATGAAAAAAATGCCCTATGCTTTTGAAGCAATGGCCAAAAGAAAGAAAAAAAAACCCGACTTTCTTATTCTCTCTGACTTTTAGAAGACAAGGCCGAAAGCATTTTGCTTTCTGTGTTTCTGAAATGGCCGATTGGCTTCCTCCTTTAAGAATAGGCCCAATGGCCTCTGTAGTGAAGAATCAATCGAATGGCCTTGTTACCATAAGGGCCGATTGCTTCCCTCTCTCTCTTGGGAAAATTTACATCTCATTGGGAGATAAAATTTATTCCATTTTTATTCTTGCTAGTGTTGGACAGTTATGACCCACAGCGTCACTGTTTGTAAAAGACATTGTGTTTTTTAAACAAAATTAACTATGTAGTAATGAATTGCCTTTTACCGTGCTGTAATTTATTTACTTTGATATATAAATAGTAAATGTCCTTATGATTAGTTTCGGATTGAGATGATATGAGACAGTATCAATCCATAAAGGTTTAATCATTAAATATCCCTAGTCGTAGTATTATCGAGACTGGACATCGATAATGCGGAATAGACTAGTATTGCACTTGTGCGCATTATGAGGGCATAACGGCATAGTTCTCATATGTTTAAGTATAAGATACTTATGCAAGTGCGATATGAGGTTGTGTTTTACCGATGGTATGGAAAACAGCTTCGCTCTGGATAGACCCCGCGGAATCCCATTGGTAGTATGTATATTGTGTCTATGGGAGTCCGCTTTAGGGTCGATGTATTTGGTCTTAACCTGAGACTTGCATCGCTAGTACTTGCGACAATCGGTAAACTTTGGTTTTGGTCGTCCAGGGCTTTAACAGGTTCTATGTATGCCTCTATTGGGTTTATTGAGAATTGTAGTGTATTGGATGTGATGTCGAGACAGAAGTATCACTTCAGACATATGGAGATGATGATCACGCAGGGATTCAAAAATGGTTCTCTATTGTGTTGCAACCATCGGGATAATATGACAAGGTCAGGATTATCCGATTAAAATAGACTAGTTGCTTGATATCCAATATGTACTTCGTACGGGGCAGACACCTTTCCAGCCCCAGGCCTTACACGTGAACATCAGATACTAGATCGCAATACACAATACTACGGTATACTACGCCTGATATAGATCGTATATTCCATTAATAATATTTCTGGAGAATTGGGTAGGCATAACACTTTGTTAGAAGCCAACCTTGTCTTATAAATCGGTAAAAACGTAGTACGAGGTACGTACGTGTTCGGATAGTCCGAAGACCGGATTATTGCCAACATATCCAGGGATCTCTTGGGTCGCTTCCCGAAGATTCATCGATGACGTATGATTCGAACTTTATTAATCTGGGATTAATTGCGGAGAGATTTTTTCTGGGATAAAATACTATTTGAAGAGAGAAAAAGATTAATTTGGAATTAATCGACAAAATAATATATTCGATATATTAAACGAAATTAGATTTCAACGCGGAATAGAAATTGGATTTTAATTCGGGCAAACAAGTTAATTTAGAATTAATTCGTTAGCGACGTGAAGAGTAATTTCGCTAGGCATAATTATTTAATTACATCCCGACGGAAGTTCGTTAATTTGGAATTAACGAAACCGAGCCCGAAAGTGTTTGCGGGCCCACTCATATTTTGAATCGAGTGGGGGCCACAAGTCACATCACGAGTCAAATCACTTGTCACTTTAGTGATAGATGTCTTATCATCTTTTTGGTGAGTGACATGCAGTCACTATTCGTGAAAGAAGTGGTTGTGAGCATTTATTGTAATTTTGGAGCCAAAATTTGGCTTTGACTTTTGTAAAGCATATACCAACTTTGGTAATTGCTTTATTCATTATTGTTTTGGAAAACAAATTGAAAACAAAAGAAAACTCTCTCACTTTCTCCTAACTCTCCTTGGCCGAGAGTTTCATTGAAGAACAAGGAAGTGTTTTCTTTTCTTCTCTTGCTAGCACAAACAAGGAATCATTACAAGGTGTTAGGGAAACCAATCTAAGAGCTTGGGATCCATTTGAAGCTTAGAGCTTGTAGATCATCACCAACAAAAGTGCCTTGGCCGAGAGCTTCATCAAAAGGAAAAAGTTTTGTTGATCTTCACATCCTAAAGCCGATCTTTGTAAGTATGATTCCGTCATACTTCTTAGTTGTATTCATTCATTTCTATGCTTAATATGATCTTGGGATTAATCTAGAAATCTAACAATGGTATCAATGAGCCATTTTGAGCATGAAATGAACTTAGGGTAAAATTTGGGTATATTGATTTTGAGCATATTTTGACTAAACTACTTGTTTGAGCATGCTTGTGTATGGATGACTTGGAGTTGTTAATGATCATTTTTGAGAAAAATGAATTGGATGAATTTTTCCCCAACAACATGGCTTGGCCGAATGCGTGATATACCTTAGACTCATGGTATATTTTGTTTCCTTGAACATTGGATGACTTGGAACAATTGGAAATGTTGATTTGTAATTCGATTGGATTGAGAACGAAATCGGACAAAAAAAATCCCTTCAATGCCATGAGTGATGAAGCATGTAATGACTTGATTTTTGTTTCAAAATGTTGGACATGAATGGAACAAATTAAAGTATGATTAATGGTTAGATTAGTATTTTGGAAATATTGATTAAAAGATTAATCATGGCTTAACACTTTAATTAATTGAATTAAGAAATTTGGAATATTGAAATTTGATTAATTGGGCTTGATTTAGAATTGGGCTTGAAATTATTGTATTTGGGCATAATGGGCTTGGTTGGGCCAAGTTGATTGAGGCCAATTGGATTGGATCCATATTGGGCCTAAATCATTCAATTAAGTCCAAATATGACAAATGGGTTTTAAAACTTTAATTGGGCCTAAATTGGTTTCTCCGCATATAAGGGTGATTCCTTAACTTGGGCCTTGGCATTTGGGTTTGACCCATAATGACCAAAGTCCATGCCTTATGAAATCAATTGAAAGCCCATTGGACTTTAATCAAAGAACATTGGATGTTAATTGGGCTTTGAGACCCATTAAGATTAGATTTGGAATCTAAGTCGTTAAAGCGCATCAAAAAGTGTAGTCTTTTAATTTAGAATTAAAAATTGAATTAGTATTGAACACGTATTAAATTGGATTTAATTAAGTAGTTCGATTTAATTCGAGGATTCGTACTTTGAGTACTTATTCCAAACGAGTTGGACTTGCGCAAATCAAATCATTGTTTGAACATTGGATGATCACTAATATTCAAAGATTAATTAATTTGATTAGATTGATTGAATAACATGCTTGAATGAATATATGGATGTGATGAATGAATAGCGTATATCGGATGGATATTATAGGGAAAGGGTAATTTTGGAAATTATTGTAAATTTGGAATTTATTAAATTGGACCTACGTGTCCAGCCTTATCTCTCATTATTTCTTGGTATTCTCTTCTCACCTAATTCCCCTCAATGTAATGAGGTTTCTATTATTATATTATGTAATTGGGTAGAAGTAGAATAGTGCTAGCCGGGGAAAGGAAATAGAGTGATTTATTCTAGGAACAATCTGTTAAATATCCATCAGCATATGGTTATTAATTTATTTTGCGCGCCTTATTATGCTTTTAGAATGCATGCTTAAGGGTGTATGATGAGACCTAACAAAGATAATTAATTGGTTGCCAATTACGCGAAAAACCCTCAAAACATATTAAGCGTTTTTCCTTATGTTGAGTGATTCTTACTCAAGATCCAAAGTTGGCATTGGTTTATTGGCCAAAGTCAAGACCTTTGTCAATTGCGGATGTGTTTGAATCATGAAGGCTTTGTTCCACATCGGTTCTTGTCCAAGTTGTGATTTGTTGGCCAAAGTCAATATCAATTCTTATCTATCGACATTGATTACGAAGCTTTCCATGTCAATGGGTCCCGCTTAACTGGAATCATTAAACTTGTTGTGCCAAAGCCAAGGCTTAGTTGATTCAGAGGAAAAAGGTTAGGGAAATATATTTGATATATTGGCATATATATTGTATATATGTTTCGGACTTGGATGTCCACCTACCAGATCCACCTACCGGATCTAGGAATTGGATGAGATCCAATTGATCTTCGAGATCTACCTAGTTAAATATCATACAGCTTGTTGGCCAAAGTCAAGGTTGTGTGTTATTTAACGGGATCCTAGCCCACTAGGAAACTGGGTTTCCCGAGTACTCGACAGAGGGTTAGAGGCTCGCTGAAAAATAGTGGGAGGCTAGTATTGAATTTGCAATTTCATTCAGATACTTAGCTTTACGCATTTTCAAATTATTTCGTCAAAATTATTTTATTAGTTGGACTTATAATGTTATTTTTCTTGTAACAGTTTGACTGTACCCAAATATCGTTGATTAGATAGTTGGACTATCGTAATCAAGATGACGAGAAAGGGAAATGTCCGAGACATTATCATGGGCGAAAATATCTTCAAGGGCACGAGCTTTTCCGATTGGGAAATGAATCTGAGGATAGTCTTTGGAGTCGAGAGGCTGTTATATACTATACAGACACCTCTTGGGTCTAAACACAAACCTGATCAGTTACTTGAGCTGGAGCTTTGGAAGACTCACAGCGATGAAAACTCTACTGCTCAGTCAATTATGCTTGCTGCTATGACTCAGCATTTCCGTCGACAGAACATGAACTTGGATCCCTATAACATGTTGGCGAGGTTGCACGATCTTCACCGATCTAACCGTAGATCGCAGAGATATTAGTTGCAGAAGAAGCTCTTCCGTGCACGTATGTCAGAAGGCATGTCTGTTGAGTCTCATGTGGCACAGATGATAGCTGACATTGACGAGCTGACTCAGATGGGGATAGTCATAGAGATTGAGACTACCATAGATTTGATCTTGCAGTCTCTCCCCGACACTTGGAGAGGGTTCATTATAAACTATAACCTGATGAACCAAAATGATACTCTTTGAGAGTTGTTGTCAATTCTGAAGGAAGCTGAGAAGGAGCTTCTCAAGGGCAATAAGCACGAGACGCACTTTACTTCGACATCTCAGACACCGAGGGCTGGGCCCAAGGCGACTGGAGGTGTGAAGAAGAAGAAGCATAAGAGAAAGGGTAAGGCCAAATCGTCAAAGGCTTCTGGGAAGCCTAAGGACAAATCTCAGGATGTATGCCTCCAGTGCGGCAAGTGGGTTCACTGTAAACGTGACTGCCGCGAGTACAAGGTGCTCCAGAAGGAGATTAAAGCGGGCAAGGCACCGATTTCAGTTAGGTTTGTTATTGAAATAAACATGACTACTTCTAGTTTTTAAAAATTGGATTTTTGATTCTGGTTGTGGTACTCACATATGTACTGATGTGTAGGATCTGCGGATTAGCAGGAGACTAGCCTCAGGGGAGATCGATCTACGCGTCGAAAATGGGGCACCAGTCACCGTTTTGGCTGTTGGCACTTTTGTTTTAGAACTGCCCTCGGGGCATGTACTTGAACTAACAGACTGTTATTATGTACCTAATTTGACTAGGAATATTATTTATGTATCTATGTTAACCCAATGTGGGTATACTTTTGTATTTAGGAACACTGGGTGTTTTGTGTATAACACGATGTAGAAATTTGCACTGCTGTTGCAAATAATGGTCTTTATTTTTTGAATATAAATCAATCTCAAACATATAATATAATAGACAAAAGGCTTAAAATGAGTAACAAAGATGAAACTTATATGTGGCACTGTCGTTTGGGACACATAAACAAGACTCACATATCCACACTTTCAAAGAGTGGGTACTTAGACGGATTTGATCCTAATTCATATGACGTCTGCAAATCTTGCTTATCAGGTAAAATGCCTAAATCACCTTTTAGCGGCAAAGGTGTACGAGCCACCGAACTGTTAGCCCTCGTTCATAGTGACGTATGTGGGCCCATGTCTAGCCAGGCTAGAGGTGGATATGAATACTTCGTAACCTTTACGGATGATGCATCGCGTTATGGTTATATGTATCTTATGAGACACAAGTCGGTAACTTTTGAGAAATTCAAAGAGTTTCGACACGAAGTTGAAAAAAGACCGGCAAAAGTATTAAGACATTACGGTCGGACCGTGGTGGCGAATACTTAAGCAATGAGTTTCTTGATAAATTGAAAGAATATGGTATTCTTTCACAGTGGACTCCTCTTGAAACACCGCAATTAAACGGTGTGTCCGAACGGAGAAACCGAACTTTATTGGACATGATAAGGTCTATGATGAGTCGCACTGAGCTACCTATTTCCTTCTGGGGATATGCATTAAACAGTGCAATACTTATTTTGAATAAGGTTCCGTCAAAGTCTGTATAACAAACTTCGTATGAGATATGGACAGGAAAGAAACTGGGTTTCTCATTCCTGAAGATTTGGGGATGCTGAGCATACGTCAAACGTTTGGAAGGTACCAAACTTGAGCTCAAATCGGATAAATGCCTATTCGTATGATATCCTAGAGAAACCAAAGGATATTACTTCTATCACCCACGAGAGAACAAAGTATTTCTTGCTCTACATGCGGTTTTCCTTGAGAAGGAATTCCTAAATGCAGTGGTTAGTGGGAGGAAAGTAGATCTTGATGAAAGTCGGAGTGATACTAATCCTGGCATAGAATCCTCAACGGAACAAGAACAATCCATCCGGGATGAGACTGTACCACAATCTTCTATTACACAAGGACCGCGTAGGTCGGAGTGAGTCAGGAAACAACCTGAGAGGTATGGTTTTCTGATCTTACCTCATGTAGATATTAATCTTATTGAGGATAACGAACTGGCTACGTATGAGAAAGCGATACAAGATATCGATTCCGCTTTATGGCAAGAAGCCATGAAGTCCGAAATGGATTCCATGTACATCAACCAAGTTTGGACACTGGTTGATGCACCAGAAGGCGTAAAGCCTGTTGGTTGCAAATGGGTCTTCAAGAAGAAGACCGACATAGATGGCAACGTACAAACGTACAAAGCTAGGCTTGTAGCGAAGGGGTATCGTCAACGATATGGTGTCGATTACGACGAAACTTTCTCACCCGTTGCCATGATTAAATCCATTCGGGTAATGCTTACTATTGCTGCATATTTCGATTATGAGATATGGTATATGGACGCTAAAACCGCTTTCCTTAATGGAAACCTTTTGGAGGATGTTTACATGCAACAACCTGACGGTTTTATCGTGCCTAGACTTGCAAACAAGGTTTACAAGTTAAATCGATCCATTTATGGATTGAAGCAAGCATCGAAGTCTTGGAACCAACGTTTTGATGAGATCATAAAAAAATATGATTTCGTTCAAAACGAGGATGATCCTTGTGTATATAATAAGGTTAGTGGGAGAGCACTGACTTTTATTGTCCTTTATATTGATGATGTATTGCTTATTGGCAATGACATTCCTATGTTAACGTCGGTGAAAGCTTGGCTTTCATTGAAATTCTCCATGAAAGATCTGGGAGATGCAACCTTCTAGAAAGCTGCTTGGACTCTCCTATAGTACGTACATTGACAAAGTGTTGAAGATATTCAACATGGATCAGTCCAAGAGGGGACTGTTGCTAGTGTCACATGGCGTCTATCTATCTAAGGACATGTGTCCTAAAACTCAAGATGAGAGAGACAACATGAGCCGGATATCGTTCGCATCGGCAGTCGGATCGATCATGTATGTCATGATATGTACTCGACCTGATGTCTCATATGCTTTGAGCATGTGTAGTCACTATCAGGCCGATCCAGGTGAAGGTCACTGGATGGCGGTTAAGAATATCCTTAAGTATCTTAGACGAACTAATGATGTTTTCTTAATCTATGGAGATGGAGAACTTGAGGTAACTGGGTATACCAATGTAAGTTTCCAAAACCGACAAAGACGACTGTAAGTCGCAATCCGGGTACATATTTTGTTTGAATAACGGAGCAGTAAGCTGGAAATCTTCCAAGCAAGACACTGTTACCAATTCAACAACAGAAGCGGAGTAAATTACTGCAGTTGAAGCACCAAATGAGGCAGTTTGGATCCGAAAATTCCTAATTGGATTAGGAGTAGTTCCGTTAGCAGCTGAGCCCGTTCCATTAAATTATGACAATAACGGGGGCTATAGCGCAGCTAAGGAACCATGAGTTAATTTGGAATTAATCGATAAAATAATATATTCGATATATTAAACGAAATTAGATTTCACCGCGGAATTGAAATTGGATTTTAATTCGGGCAAATGAGTTAATTTAGAATTAATTCTTTAGCGATGTGAATAGTAATTTCGCTAGGCATAATTATTTAATTACGTCGCGACAGAAGTTCGTTAATTTGGAATTAGCGAAATTGAGCCCGGAAGTGTTTTTGGGCCCACTCGTATTTTGAAACGAGTGGGGCCCAGAAGTCACGTCGCGAGTCACATCACTTGTCACTTTAGTGATAGATGTCTTATTACTTTTTTGGTGAGTGACATGCTGTCACTATTCATGAAAGAAGTGGTTGTGAGCATTTATTGTAATTTTGGAGCCAAAATTTGGCTTTGAATTTTGTAAAGCAAATACCAACTTTGGTAATTGCTTTATTCATTGTTGTTTTGGAAAACAAATTGAAAACAAAAGAAAACTCTCTCACTCTCTCCCAACTCTCATTGGACGAGAGTTTCATTGAAGAACAAGGAAGTGTTTTCTTTTCTTCTCTTGCTAGCACAAATAAGGAATCATTACAAGGTGTTAGGGAAACCAATCTAAGAGCTTGGGATCCATTTGAAGCTTGGAGCTTGTAGATCATCACCAACAAAAGTGCCTTGGCCGAGAGCTTCATCAAAAGGAAAAAGTTTTATTGATCTTCACATCCTAAAGCCGATCTTTGTAAGTATGATTCCGCCATACTTCTTAGTTGTATTCATTCATTTCTATGCTTAATATGATCTTGGGATTAACCTAGAAACCTAACAGCTAGCACATAAATGAGTCAAATGATGGTGATAGGGATACTCACCCATGAGCTTGGAAGCTTCAACATCCATAGAATTTTTGAAATCCTAAATCCGATCAATATAAGTATTCCGCATCTTTCTTGATTATTTCACACAATAATCATGCTTAGAGATCCTGTGGCATGTCTGGGAACATTTACAATGGTATCAGAGCGAGATCTAAGCATGATTTGGATTCTAGGGTTCATGACTTTAATTTGGGGATTTTGTGCTTGGAGTTTGATTTTTCCTAAATTGATTGTTTGGTTGAGTTTATATGATGTTGAATTGTATTTATGCATCATTGATTTTGTGAAAAATTGATTAGATTAATTTTCCCTAAAACCTCCACCTTGGCCGAATGTTACCCTAGAAAGCTCATGGTTAATTTTGAAATTTTACATATTGGATGTGTTGATGGCATGATAGAAATATTTAATGTTGATTTAATTAGATTGAAATCAAATTGAATGATTTTTATTGCCTTTGCCGTGAGCCTAGCATGTTGGAATGGATTGATTGTGCCTTAATTTGTGTTGGACATAAATTAAAATGTTAAGTATGATTAGTATTTTAGAAATGTTAGATTAATTGTATTAATTGCACTTGAATTGAATTAATATGAAATTTGGAATAATGTATTAATTCAATTATTGTAATTGGGCTTAATGGGCTTGGTTGGGCCAAGTTTGGTTTAGGATAGTTGGTTGGATCTAATTGGACCTGAAACCATTTCCATAAAATCCAAATATAACATTTGGGCCTTTAAAAATTTAATGTGGCCTAATGGGCCAAATTTGATTTTATGGCATAAGGGTGATTCCTTATTGGGCCTTGGCCTCTGGGTTTGATCCATAATCGCCAAAGCCTATACCTAAAGAATTAATTAAAAGCCCATTAGAATTTAATTAAAAGGTATTGGATACTAATTGGGTCTTTGAGACCCATTAAGATTGGATTTGGAATCCAAGTCTTTAAGGTACATAAATAAGTGTAATTATTTAATTTGGAATTAAATATGAATTAGTATTGGATACAATTTAAATTGGATTTAAAATTGTAGTTCGATATAATTCATGAATACTTACTTTGAGTATTTATTCTTAAACGAGTTGGACTCACGCAAATCAAATCGTTGTTTAAACATTGGATGATCATTAATTCAAAGATTAATTAATTGGATTAGATTGATTGGATAGCATGCTTTATGTGAATACTTGGAGGGTAATTTTGGAAATTATTGTAATAAATTTAGAATTTATTAAATTGGACCTGCGTGTCCAGCCTATTATGCTGTAATTTATTAAAAATTTTAATCGAATTATATTCATGCTGTAATTTTGATGTGTGCAAGTGTTACATACCTCTTCAAATTCCCTTAAGTACTGATAAGGATTTTCTTATTCTAGACCGTGAAATGTGGGTAAAAGTTGGATGACATATGGCTTAAAATTGAAACAAGCTGCATCTAGGGGAAAAACAATGCAAAATGGTGATCTCGTCCTAGTGGGATTCATGAATTGTCTGAGTGTCTTAGGATGATTAAAATCATCATGCTGAGACTCGTTTTCTTCCTGATCAACTGGGTTTTCAACTCGGGCTGGTAGATTTTCATTTTGGTTCTCGGCCATTTTGACTGAAGATGAGGGTGATGGAGACTCTATTTAATCTACCGTTAGATGATCGAGACTAATGTCTCATGCAACCTAAATGCAGACTATTTGCTAAAATTTAAAAATACAAATGAAATACTTACAAAAAGAAAATTAATAACAAGTGAATGAAAAAAACAAAAATGACAAAAAAAAAATACAACTGTAGTGTTAAAAAATGAGATACAGAAAATACAACACAAAAGTAAAAAAAAGAAAAAAGAAAAAATATACAACAATGTTAAATTATTATTATATCTACTAAATTTTATTCCCCGACAACGGTGCCAAAAACTTGACACGCTCAAAAAGGGGTTCTTTACTTCCCAAGTATAAGAGTATCGAAGTAATAAAATAACCCGGTAAGACTAGGGTCGATCCACATGGAATATATTTAGAAAAATAAAATAACAATTTAAGTGAAAATTAAAAAACTGGATTTTTTTGAAGTGATTGAAAAATTTTAAATTGGATTGCAATAATAAAATAAAATATTAGGATTAGGGGATCCACTTTTAATAATTCAAATTTAGAAATCTCACTTTTTATAATATTTAAATTGTCATTATTACCCAATTAATTTATTTCAGGAATTAATTATGCCAAAATATTAAAACCAACCATAAAGACGGTGATAACTTTTGTCTATAACAAGTCCAGTTAAGTACTCAATTATGCCAAATAAATAAAACCAGCCATATAGGCAGTAATAAAGTTTGTCAATAATTAATCCAGAATTAAATTAAATTTTAATCATTATATTATAATTATATATTATAATATAAGTGAGATTAATCTAAATTTTTCATATTAAACGCTTCACATTTTTCCCAGCAAAAAAGAAATTAGCTACTCATAATTTGAATAAAAAGACGCATAATTTTATTACTAAAAAAAAATTACAAGAAAAAAACTTACAAAAATAAAAACGCACAAGAGCTTGATCTCTTCACAAAACTACAGAGATAATTGTGTGAAGGAAGTTGAGGAAAATGAGGTGCAGAACACCTCTATTTATAGAAATTTTGCAACTTTCTCCACCATTTGACAATTGTAGATTGTCATTTTCCATTTTTTTTATAATAACTTTAATAATTACATATAATACACTTTGGATTTTTCATCAATTTCAGTCTTGACAACTTCAAAACTAGGAACGCTTGTGTACATTAAAGTTGTAGATCTTTAAGTCATCTTTCATTTGGAACTGGAATCACTTCAATTGGATATCGGAATAAAAAATTTATGTCCAAATTATGAAAATTGTGCAGAGATGAAATTTCTGAATTTGTACACTGTTAAAACACCCTCTCAAGTTTTTGGCCTCCAAAATCCAAATGTCATGTCCAATTTTCTAGTTATGCATCCAAAGTATTATTTCACCTGTGTAAAAAATAAAAATCGTAATAAAAATATATAAATCATAAATTTAATTTTATGCCAAATTAAAGATATTAATGAAACTAAAAGTGTAAAATGATTGATTTTTCTTTTAATAAATGTGCACTTTTAGTGTTCATCAGTGATGCATCTATGGGAAAGTAATACAAGATGGTGATCATGTCCTGATGGAATTCATGAATTCTTTTTAGTGTTCATAAGTGATATATCTAGGGAGAAAACAATACAAGATGGTGATCATGTCCTGATGGGATTCATGAATTCTCTGAGTGTCATTAGATGATTAAGATTGCCTTGCAGATGTTGAAGTTAGTGCGTGGAGTGTCATTCTGAATTATACATTTGATTATTTATTAATAAAATAACTAAATTTTCATTTCATACTTTATTAATGATATTGTCATTATCCGTATTAGATTGATGTATAAATATGCTAAGAATGACATCGACCTTAGAAGAGTCTTATAGTAATATTGGACACTAGATGGTCCGACATTGAGATAAGTATTATTATTGTAAATTATTCTTAAAGTATATATTTTCCTAATCATTGGTTTTGGAATACGGTTGAATTCCTATAACATAGAAAACTAGCATATGTCGTATATTGGAATTGAAGTTCCAATGGTTTAACCTCATGTACCATGAATTTTGGAAACTCGTATAGACTTGTAGGTATTGGTTGGATCGAATACTGAATACTCACAGGTGATTCCTAATAGTTGGAAATGTTGGGATGTATGCCCTAGAGCTGTATTTAATGTAAACGGTTTTATCTGTTTTGAAATAAAATGATGTATTTTTCATTTATCAAAGTGTTTCTTTAATCTTTGCATATTATAAATGATCTAGAATGCCCTAGATTACTTATGTGCCTTTAGACTTAGTGTATGAGTGTCATACACAATAGGATTTAAGTCTGAAGTTAGTAATTTTAAATAGTCCATAGAAAGCAAACAAAGCGGGTACTTTGTTTATGGTTTACCTATAGATGCGCTCCATTCTATATTTGTATGAAGACCTTAATTCGAGATCGTCCATGTAAAGACATGAGAATGAAGGCACCTTGTATGATGTGATCATATATGACTGAACTCAGATGGAAATGACATTCTTATAACATCCGTTATACAAAGAAAGTCATTTCGATCTACTATGTGGTCATATATGGATTGATATTAATCCTGAGTGTACTACGAAATCCTGCATGACAGGTTATGTCATTTGATTTACAAAGGTGAGGTTAGTGTAGCAGTCCCAACCAATAGCTACGTACTTTGGGGGCACGGTCTGTTGTATAGCTGGGAATGTTTTACATAGATATGGAATTCACTCTCTCTTACGAGAAGTATAAGAGTATCTTTCTTAAGGGTTGATTCGGTACTTAAACGGTTAGAGCGCTCAAGTCTTTCTATTATGAATAGAAAGATTAAAATTCATAATGGTTATGAATAAATCATTCATTAGAGAATCAATGATACTTAAGGTAAAAATATTTAGAGGGGTATAACGGATATTATAACCCGACTCTAATTACGAGATACTCGTGAAGGGTTAATCTATATGTAGTGACTATATTGATAGACACCGACTTGGTTCGGCTTAATATATCATCTGCGGCAACGAGAGTGCAACTTCGGATTTTTAGTCGAATATCCCAGAGTTAATAATTTAGAATATTTAATTAAAAGCTTAATTAATATTTCGAGATTATTGAAGCTCGAAACCATAGGTTCATTTGGTCCTCGTGCTAGCTCGATATACTATAGCGGATTTAGTATAATTGGATAGTCCAATTATATACTCATAAAGGTATAAATATTATTAATATGATTAATAATATTATTTTGTCATACTTGAAACTTTATATTAAAGTTTAATATATGGATTTATAATAAATGATTATATGATAATTACTTATTATTAATTATTAAATTATATATGATATTATTTAATAGAGGTCAAATTTGGAATTTCTAAATTTTGGGGTTATGGAAATCCTTGGCTTTATTTTGATAGTTATACCTTTTTGAAAGGTAATAACTCATTAGTTTTGTACATATATTTTCTTTATAGAAATTAATATTGGATGTTACAAAATTATTGAAAAATAAACTCATTGGCCGAATTTGACACATGGAGAAATATGAAGGGTTTTCTTTATTTTGGCTCTAAGTATAAAAAGGAAAATTGTTTTTCTTTTTACTTAAAGTCATTCATTCTAACCCTAGCCTCCATCTTCTTCTTCTTCATTCTCTCTCAAGTGTTGAGAAACTATAAAGAAAATGTTAGGGTTGGTGCTCAGAGTGCCAATCCGGATCGTATTTATATCCAATTCATAAATATGAATAGTTTCATTTTCCATAATGTTACTAATTTTAATGGTAGCACCCTTCTCTTTTATACGCTTTTTCGATCTAATCACGATTAGATATCTGATTATGATTAGATCGAAACTGAATCTGGTTCAGTGATACGTATATATTAGATAAAGACCCTAGGATTTACGATATAGTGCGCAGTTACAACGTAGTATATAATTGACATTGGGAAGCGCACTATAAGATGTATATCCTTAAATAAAGTTCCTGGTCAAGATTTACTAACACGGGTCTGTTAGTAAAATCCGCTGAGACCAGTACATGTCGTATATCATGACTTGGTCCAATGGTTTGTCCCAGTGAACCATGAGTTTCGGGAGACTCGTATAGACATGTAGGTGTTTATTTGATAAGACACTGAACGACTCACTGAAGGTTTCCTAATAGATGGTACACCAACATCAATAGAAACCTTCTCGAGTTGAGCGAGCATAGTGGTCCTTCGACTTGAGATACCATAATGGGATATATGAGTTATCCTCCATACTTTGATGGCAGTCACGTCAACGATCTATCTATGATCAGACCTCCGCCTGTTCGTTGGGTGTGGACTGATGCTCATGATATCCAGTGCGTATCAAGATAGAATCTGTCAGTCTTGTGTACAGGGGCATAGGCATCCTCATGTGTTTATGATCTAGTAAATCCATGGCCGTGGTATAACGTTGGAAATCAGTTCCGAGTGTTATTTAGAGATCATAAATTGAAAGTCAACTATATTATACCAACAGGTTTGACGTTCTCATCTATACCCCAGGTATAATACAGATGGCCTATGACAGAGGGATTATGCGTATGCTATGACCTCGACTTGCAGAATTTAGCGAGCTTATCTGTGGTCATCATAATTCATGAGTGGGTGAATTATGGACACGAAATTGGATTTCATGATGGATAGACCTAAACTTAGAGAGTCCCACAATATGAAGTGTACTCGTTGAGCACTTGGGCAACTCAAAATGAATAATACAGATTATTCATAATACTTCACTGAATTAAAGGAGTTAATTCGGATCATTTAATCGTTAAACGATAAACACATGTTTTAGGGAATTTTTGTCCGCTAATATTTTTTTGTATTTGTACTTGATACATAATACGATTAGATACACATTAATTATTCATTATATGAGATTTTGACACATGCCATGAATATATGTATTTGTTATTTAATGTAAATAAAAAAATATATATATTTTAATTATTTAATTATCTAGTTATTTAAAAGTTAAATAATTAAATAATTAAATTTTCAAATTTTATCCAATTTTCATTATGCATTTGATACATGGCGATATTTTATTGGAGCATTTGACATGTAATAAATAAGCTTTATATGTGTGCCATTTAGATTGGTTAAATATAAAGTTATGATTGAATTTATTTGAAAAATTTTCAAAATGACAATTTACCCCTTGACTCCCTATTTCGTTTTTTATATAAAAAGGAGAGAGAAAATTATTTCATCATTTTCTTCAACCATCTCACTGCCGTGACTTCTTTAAAAAAATTGGGTTTAGAAATTAGTTTCAAAATCCATGAAGAAAAGACAAAGAAAATCAAGAAAAAGCTTGGAAGTTTTGGAGATTAAAAGGTAATCCTCTACAACCCAAGCTTGTAAATTATTTTCATGTTTTCTTGAACACTTAGAAATTTTCTAGGGTTACTTTGTTTGTGGAAGATTGGGGGTTTTATTCGTGGTTGTTGGAGAAGGAAGTTTAGGCATGTGTGAAGTAGATATTGGGTGGAATTAAAGTAATTTGCATCCAATTTGTTCAAATTTTTATTGGATAATAAGTTGTCATTCTAGAGTTATTGATCCACTCTAAGATAGCCTAGAATTTTTCTCGGTTGCTTCATATGTGGTGGGACTTTGATTGGTGATGGATTAATTTGACTAATCTTGGAAATTTTGGATTAAAAGCATGAAATGCGTAATTTGGGTTCTGCGGATCAGATGAAATGCGTAATTTGGGTTCTACTAAATTATATTCCCCAATAACGGCGGCAAAAACTTGACACACTCACAAAGTTGTTCTTTACTCATAAGTATAAGAGTGTCGAAGAAATAAAATAACTCGGTGAGTCTATAGTTGATCCACAAGGAATAAATTTAGTAAAACAAAATAACAATTCGAGTCAAATAAAAATATTGGATTTGTTTGAAGTGATGGAAATTTTTAAATTGAACTACAAATTGTTTGAAGTGATGGAAATTTTTAAATTAAACTACAATAATAAATTAAAATATTAAGATTAGAATATTCACTCTTAATATTTCAAATATAGAGAAATCTTACTTTTTATAATATATAAATTGTTATCATTACCTAGTTAATTTACTTCATGAATTAATTATGCCAAAATATATAAAACCAGTCATAAAGGCAGTGATAACATTTGTCTATAACAAGTCCAATTAGGAACTCAATTATGCCAAAAAAATAAAACCAACCATATAAACGGTAGCAAGTTGTCAATAATTAATCCAGATTTAAATTACTTATTCAGATTATAATTTATATATTATAATATAAATAATATAAATTATATTTCATATTAAGAGTTTCGCTCTTTACCCCAACATGATGAAATTCGCTACTCATGATTTGAAGAAAACCATGTATAATTTCATTACCGAAAGAAAAGAAATTACAAGAAACTTAAAAAAATAAAACTCATAAGATATTCTCTCCCAAATTTTACAAGAACTTTGAAAAAATTAATGAAGAAAATGAGAGGTGAGCACCTCTATTTATAATAGAAGTTATCATTTCTCAATTATTAATTAAAATTTTCAAATTAAATACAAACAACAAACTTTAGTAATTTATTTTTTTCTTTTTCCTTTTTGACTTTTTTTATTTTTTTATTTTTGTTGATCATTTTGGAAACATTAATCACAATCCACCTAAAGTGGATTGTGACTTTCAACTTTTTTTTTTTATTTTTTTATTTTTTTATTTTTTTTTACTTTATTTTCTAATAATTAAAATTATATACAACACATATTGATGTTTTCAACAATTTCGACATTGAAAACCTCAGATTAGAAATTCTTGTAAACGTCAAAGTTGTAGATATTTAAGTCTTCTTTCATTTGGAAAACTAAGATCCATGTGAGTATTGATAAGATTATGACTCGTAGAGCATGATACGAGTCTCATGTGCGTTGGGTGTGGTAGTTGAGGGTTTGCCCGTAAGCCTTCCTTTATATTGTTGAGAGATGTTTCAAGTGACCAAGTCGGTTATGTTGAAAAGTCCTTCTGGCCAGTCATGTAGTGAGTAGCATTAGCAGTTCATCATAAGATGAGTAATGTATCGAATAATTTAGGATATGAGAAAAACGTCTTAAGATATCTCGTCAGTATGGGTACATGCATTAAATCATTCAAGTGCATGATGGGGATCTTATGTCCTAGTACACTAATCGTGTTTGAACACATGTTTCATAAATTCCTCGCATGATGGGTCTTTCGGTCCCATGTGAGTATGTCGGCATTTGGTTGTCAAATTCTTTGAGTGAACAATATACTATCTAAGTTTTCTATGTTATTCATTTAAATATGTTATTTACGAATTATGTTTCCAGCATACGTATTGTTGTTTATATTTTAAGTTCCAAGTTTTCAAGATAAGTTGTTATATTTTTTAGTTATGTTTTTAGTTTACGTATGCGTCACTTGTCTTGTGTTTAAGGTTATGATTTCAAGTTATGCATCCTCATGGTAGAGGTACTGGTTAGGGTCATGTTCGAGCGATGCTCATCTCATACTTATTCTAAAATAGATAATAGGTTTCGTACGAGTATTATTTTCAAAGCCAGTACCCATGTTGTATGTGTTTAAATTTCACGTTTTTTGTTTTCAGTTATAGTTCAATTTTATAGTTTCAGTACATGACGTTCACAGTTTCCAATTATGTTTTAGTTTTCGATTGACGTCTTTTCAGCATCATGATTTTAGTTTACAGATAATATTTTCATGAATCATGTTTTAGTGTTACAAGTTTTTATTTTATGTTTTCAGCTCATGAAAAGTGTTCACAAATTTTAAATAAGCATGATTTATAAGAAACCAGAATTTTTGTCCAAACTTGTTAAAGTATAGTTTATCTTCAGTAGGCATGTATGGACAATATTGCACAAGTCAAGATTACTTTATGTTATGTTAAACATGAGTATGTAAGCACGTAGTAGTAGCTTTAGTAATTCATATGTAGTAGTCATGCATATTTTAAGTTGACTAAACCACCTCAGGTTTGGGTTAGCTTTAACCACATGTTTGAGGTGGTTTGTTATAGTTAGGTTTTGAGCAGTTCATGTGTAATAAATACATGTATGTCTAGGGTAAGTATAAGTCATGAAATAGTTCACGTCATGTTATACACGTTCAAGGCATAAGGCTTATGGAGATGCCAATGTCATCTCATGTCGGTCGCGTCTTGGGAAATTAGGATGTGACACAAACCTTGCCAGTAGCTTTTGAGAACGGCTACCCCACTTCAAGTAGGCGGTAACAACCATTATAATAGTCTATCTGGATGATCAATACCATTATTATTTATAATCATAGGATTAATGGTGTGTTTACTTAAGAGTAATGGGAATGAAGGAATGAGAATCATTTCCAATAAGGTTGTTTACTTCATAAAATTAAATTAAAATGGGAATGGGAATGAGAATGAGAATGAGAATGGGGCCCATAAATTTGGGAATGAGGAATGATAATCTCATTCCCACCACCCCCATGGAAAATTACAATATTATCCCTAAGATAATTAATTAATATTAATTTATAAATAATAAATAAAATGTATTAATAATTAATCAATAATTAATAAAAAATAATATTTACTATTTTAATAAAAGAATATATTAATATTTAATAATTTAATACTTAATAATTATTAATAAAGTAACAATTAATTAATACTTAATAATATTAATACATAAAAACTATTAATCAATAATTAATAATAAAATAATTTTAATATTTTAATAAAAAATAATTTAACATTGATACTTTAATACAATCAAAAATTAATACTAATTAATGAATAATAAATTATATATAATTATAACTAAGGTATTTTTGTAAATTCTTACCAATTCATTCCGATTACTGGACAAAGTAAACACATCAATGGTAATACTGATTCATTCTGATTCTGATTCCTACAGTTAAGTAAACAACTTATTCTGATTCTGATTTACCATTCTGATTCCGATTTACAATTCACATTCCAGCTCATTCCGATTCAATTTCATTCCGATTCTATCTCATTCCGATTACGAGTACGTAAACGCAACATAAGAATATTCAAGAGTGATAGGATCTCATAGACCAAAGCTTCATTTGGTTCCTATGTAAATCACTCTAAAGGTTTCATCTTATAAGACATCTCTCGTTTATATAATGTCTAAGTGCCTATAGGACGAACTGTACCAATAATTTCTCTTAATCTAATTGAATCTATGATAAATTACTAATAATCTCCCACTTGTAATATAGCCACTTTCCATAAACCTTTAAACCTAGATATTATGTCTTATTATGCTCTCTCTATGGGACGGTGGCTTTAGCTTAGAGAATCAAACATCTTTTTAGAGAAAATAAAAGTTATCTTTTGTGGTTGTTTTTGTTATTTTTAGATTTATAATTAACTTTTTATTAAGTAATTTCTGCCAATGTATATGTTTTAATCCATTTGTGAGACATTGGTTCATTTGACTTGTGTTTTAGTTTCATTTGCCTTACGATCGAATCATCAATGCTTATGAACTACCCACAATCACTATTAAAATTACATCGCGATTTCTAATAACCACCTTTTGTGATGGAATTTTCTTAATCCATAATATTTCTTAGCTGATTTCCAGTAACCACATTTTGTGATGGTCATTTTTATTTTTTTTTTCGTTTAATTGATTGGTAATTTATAAATAAAATGATCATTTTTTTACATATTTTTCATTGAAACATATCTATCATATTATTTATTTTAAACTTATGATTTATGGATCAATAATACTTAATTTTTTTTTAAAAAAAAACACTTTATATATTGGGAGATATTTAGTTTTTAAATTTAAAGTTGGAAAAAAAATCCCATATTTTTGCTCCTCCCATGCACCACTTTTATTTTTTTTAATTTTTATTATTTGAGTGGCAAACTTATAATAATACTACTTTACCATATATGTTTATGTCTTTTTTCATGCAAGTAAACTAAATGAGCATAATTATTTATGTTTGGACTAAATTAGAAGAGCCTTAATGATTTTGGTCTTTCTATGAATTCCCTCATTTGGATTGAGTGATGAGTTAAATTGTGCTGATTTTTTTATAATCCCCGTCATGTATGTATTTATAATACATATAGATTTTAATTACATAACTACTAATAATAATTTATAAAAGAACTCATAAAGTTCTGCTTAATATCCTATTTCTTTTCATGTCTTTTTAGATGCAAAATCTACCCAAAATATTCACTTTCAGATTTTTATTACTCTCTGTTTTAATAAAGTTTGTTTTAATTGAATATCTTATTTTACCTTGGGGAATCAAGGGTGCTTAGCATTATTTTTAAAATCCACCGATTGAATCAGAAATTTCATGAGTTCAGTCCGATCGAATTTTAAAAATTAAGGTATAAAAAAATATAAAAACCGATGAACCATTCCTATTAATTCTTAATAATATTTTTAAAATCAAAAAATAAAAATAAATGTTTTTATAAAAAAATAATTTCAAATTGAACTATGCAAACAATTAATTAATAACCCATTAAATTTTTTAATCACCATTCCGCTTTTTATAACATTAGGATTTAGGTAAATAAGAAGCTGGGCACAAGGTGACAAAAAAAGGTGACGCTTCAAAAATCAAAATTGACGGCTTCAAATACAGAGGCAGGCAACGGAGACGCGGTGAAACAAATGTGACAAATGGACGGACTAATCACCGACTGTCCGTCAATTACTCCGCTTTCTATTTCAATTGAATTTTCTTTTGTTGAATCAAATAATTTATTGAACGCGTCAATTGAAAGCAGCCTCCCCCAGAGTCCACCTGCTCAATTGTTTTTGAAAAGCGATTTAACAAAAATTGGTTTTTATGAAATTTTAAAATAAAATAAAATTATGTGATTTGATATAATAATATAGATGTTTTTGTTAAAAAAGGAAATACAATATAATGGGGGATGCTAAATTATTATTATTATTTTTTTGCAATATAATAAATTTTATGTCTGCAAAGTTCAATGATGCACAGCTAAATAATAAAGGAATAAATTCGACATTTTTTTTTTTAATTTTTTTGTTACCATGACTCCCGACCGCTGATTAGTGATTACCCACTTGCAATTTGCAAAAGAAAAATTCTTTATACGAACCATCATCATTTCCATTAAACACTGGAAGGAAACTTTGACAATGGGTTTTAAACAACATTCAACAAAAAAAAAATAATAATAATAATAAATAAATTCAGAATTTTCATTTTAGTTGAATGAGTTTTTGTAAAGGCATAATTCAGCCCAAAAAAATAGAAAAACCTAAGGACTTAAGTCGTCCAAACAGAAAATTCACTTTTAAAAAAAAAAGGAACTGACTTTCCGTGAACCATTTATTTTTATTTTAACTTCTTTATTTATTTATTTTTTTTCGCATGTAGATAATAAACTTCATACGCTAAATATTAACAAATAACAAAAAGCATTCACAATTGAGTCAATCTCATAATTTTTAGCTATATGTTTATTTAATCATATAATTCATCCTCCTTGAATGATTAGGAATCCAAAGAAACAATAATGTAGTCATGGCTTGTTTCATTATTATTTTATTATAATTATTATTATTTAAAGGCACAATAATTTAGTCATGGCTTGTTTCATTATTATTTTATTATAATTATTATTTAAAGAAGTCGTTTAAAAAAATATCAAAGACGACTTTAAGACATTTTCTAAATTACCAAAAAAAAGGCCCTAGAAGCCATAGACCTGGTAACCATGACATTGTTGTTTGTTGACTTATTCGGTGACCAAATTGAAGTCATGTGTGAATATGTCATATGTGATGTCTTTCTTCTCTATTTTCATCTTAACTAACTAATTTTCTGTGGTAAAAAATTACACTTGAAAGAAACAACACAATACTGTTAGTCATATAGGAAAAAAGAAATTCTGAAATTAAATTGATCAAATATGAAACAATCAAAATCAAAATTATGAATAAAAATTAGATCTAGATAAAAAAAATCTGAAGTTTGTATAGTGCACATTGTCTTTAAAATATATTTGTCTTCTACCGTTAGTGTTTAGGATCGTTTTAGCATCTGTTTCCTATGATACAATAGTAACGAAATATATTTACGCACAACTAGGTTGTTTCCAACAAACTCATGGTATGTCTGAACTCTTTGACAAAACCCAAAGAAGAAGACAACAATGACACTAAGTCAAGTAAAATAGAGAATTCGTGTGACTATGTTGTGCGTATACC